>JAQIXT010000369.1:0-39548 GCA_034700445.1 Stenotaenia linearis
TTGGACATCCATGGCCTAGACTGGGTAAAAAGACCCTATCTAGGCATAATTTAATGTGTTTTTTTCATTTTCTGGCCTCAAAACAGGCCTAGGGGGTCCCTGTTGCATGCTGGAGGGCAAAACAACGTTGAACTTTAAGTGACACTTTTTTTTGGTTTTCAATTTTTCAACTTTCAGGATGGATTTTCAAAATAGAGGAAGAAGTATGCGAGGCTATGGAAATTTTCGAGAAAATGGCGTTGATAAATTCCGATGTCATTTCATATTTTGTAAATCGTATTGTAAAACGTTTATTAACTTAAAAATAATTAATTATATAATTAAATTGTTACATTATTTTAATGGTTTATAGTCATTAAAACATGTTATTTACATTTATAGTGTTTGTTGCAATTTAAATTTGGCGCTGGTGAATGGTGGCGCTTCATGGTGGCAGCACCGTAAACTCAAAAAGTAACTACAGAGCATGTCGTCAGGGAGCTTCCGTACTACGATAGCTTCCTGGGCCGACCATAATAACCATTTTCAAACCACAGATCTCCCATACAAACAAATGGACGAAGATTCGCTGTTTAGTACTTTGGAAAGGCGTGAATTGACCGAAGAACAATGGGAACATTTCAAAGAACTTAAAATTCAAGTATAATAAATCATTTTTTTCAAAAATATTTTATTAAATTATTATTTGTGATTACAGCGGGGTAATTTAGTCGAACTCGACTCGGACGACGAATTTTTCGTTGAAGATGAAGATGAACAAGACGAAAGTGACAAAGGAGAAGAAGATTCAGCGTTACAAGCCGGTTCAGATTCGGACACAAACGACACGAATGTTAATAGTTCTTTAAGTAATCAAGAATTAAATAACGGATTAGATAAATACTTAAAAGGTATTTTTTTTTAAATTAAGAAAAATGAGTAAAGTTTAATTTTAATTAAAATTTTAAATTTTAGGTGAATTGACGTTCACGCAGTATTCAAATTTATTCGAAAGTATTGAAAATGAAGCGATTCCGGAAGAAACGTCGAAAGGTAGATTTTAGTGGATATTTTTTAAAATTGTGTAATTATTTTAAATTATTTTAAATTATATTTTAGAATCAGCGGATCGTTTTATCGAGCAACTTGATTTGCAAACGAGACCGAAGAAAACACGAGTAAAATTGAAATTTGATTTTAATAAAGAAGTTTATAGTTTTATTTGAATTTTTTTTCTCTAGACGCGTACCAAGTTGCCGAGAAAAGTGCAGCATTTGTTGGGTGAAGCGAATTTAAAGTTAGCGCGACAAGAGACGGACGAAGCGATTAAAATGTGTATGGAAATTATTCGATTAGCTCCTAGAGCTCCTCAGCCCTTCCAAACGCTCGGTATGGTGTACGAGGAATTAGGGGATATGGAAAAGTCGTTACAAGTAATGCAAAATGTCATTGTTTTGTTGAAATTTTGTTTAAAAAACGTTAATTTTGGTTTTTATTTTATTTTCGAGTTTAGTTTTCGTTGATCGCTGCTTTTTTGACTCCGAACGATCCAGAAGAGTGGCTTAAGTTAGCGGAAATGTCGATTGCATCCGGAGATCCACTTCAAGCAGTTACGTGTTACACTAAAGGTATTTTATTTTATTTATTTAATTATTTTATTTATAAATTTGATTTAAAAAATATTTTTTTTTGTTTAAAGCATTGAAAAGTGACCCGAACAACATACCAATTCATTGGGAACGGTGTTTGTTGTTGGAGCAACTCGGAAAAAAAATGAAAGCGCTCGAAGGATATCAACAGATATTGAAGTTGATGAAACCGGACCAGGCGCCGCAGTGCTGGCAGTTGGCCAGAGAGATTTGCAAAGTACGATATTTAATTTTTATTTATTTTTTTTTGAAATTGAAATTTTAATTTTTGTTCAGTCGTATCACGAAATGGGAGAAACGGCGTTAGCAATATCGACCATGACGTCAGTGTTTGAAAAATTCTCGGACACCGCGTCGTCCGAGGACCTCAACATTCTCATGGAACTGCAAATCTCGATGAAGAAATACGAAGAAAGTGTTCAGTGCTTCCAAAAGTTCGGAAACGTCTCTTTCTACACGGACAACGACGAGTCGCAAGTCGTCGACGAACCACTGACGCAAGAAATGGTGGAAAAAATAGTCAAATGCATCGTCTCGGACCCGTATCCCATAGATCTTCGCGTCAAACTCGCCGTAGTCCTGCTCTACCTCGAAGGAAACCACTTGATCGACGACCTTATCAGTCCGCTGTTCGAAGAAAAGCTCGAAGACGTCGGCGACCTGTACCTGGACCTCGCAGAAGCTTTCACGGAAGTCGGTTTGCACGCCAAAGCCGCGCCGTTTCTCTCCGATTTGGTCAAATCCGAAAACTACAACATGGCCGCCGTTTGGTTGAGGTACGCCGAATGTCTGAGGTCGATGGGGGAGTCGGAGGACGCGTTGTCGGCGTATTCGCGAGTCGTAACGTTCGTGCCGAACCACGCGGGAGCGAGGATGGCGTCCTCGACGCTGCTTCAGCAAATGGGACGGACGGACGAAGCGATTAAAGTCGTTAAAACTTCCGGAACCGTTTCGGAGGAGAATGCACAGATGGCGATGCAGTGTTGTCATTTGTTGTTGACTCAAGGTGATTACGATGAATTCGTGGAAGAGGCTGCGGTGTTTTTTGATCTCATGTTGCCGCCGATGAATAATAAATCGGAAATATCAGCTGTTACTAAGAATTTCAGTCAGAAGCGAAGGGCGCAGAATTTGAAGGAAATTAGAAGGGATTTGGGGTTGGATGAATGGGGTAAGAAAAAAATTTTTTTTTTTTTAAATTGAATTTTTTTATAAAAATTGATTTTTTCTTTTTAGTTCCGTGTAAAGTTGAAAATGTTGTTAGCATTGCTGATACGTGGGAGTTGTATATAAAGGTAATTTTGAAGCTTGGAAATAATTTCATGATAATTTTTTATTTTTATTTCTTTTATTAATGTAGTTGTTAGATATACTTTTCAAGAAACAACGGTATGGGGAGATGCAGCATTTGTCTTTACGTGCACTTTGCTCCAAACCTCTGACAAAACAAGGAAAGGAAGTCGAAATGGAGTTTTTGTGTCTCCTGTCGTGTTACTTCAACAGAAATACGGGATGCGCGTATAATTTTCTCAAACAATTTGTCAGAAATGTAAGTTTTTCAAAATTAAAGAAAAATTTAATTATTAAACACAATAATTTTTTTTTATAGAATATTGAATCAAATCGAGCGTGGAATTTGCTCGGGCAAGTTATCGGTATGGGTCAAGATTCACGTTTTAATAAATTTTGTTTAGATACAGTTCTAAGGGTAAGTAAATTTGTATAATTTTGTTTCTTATTTCAATTAAAAAAAATTTTTTTTTAGTATGGCGAAATGTTGCCGCTGTTTCTTCTCAACGGACACATGGCGTTGGTTTCTGGGTCGTACAGACACGCTTTGAGCGATTATCACGAGGCTTATAAGTTGAACACCAACGATCATTTTCCAGCGTTCATGATCGGATTGGTGTTTATTCACATGACGTGTCAGAAATTCACAGCTGAAAAACATACTTTGTTTTTACAAGTAATTTTTTTTAAAATTTTTTTAAAAAATTTTTTTATTTTATGAAATTTTTGATTTTTTTTTCAAGGGAGTCGCGTTTTTGACTCGTTATGCTGAATTGAGAGGTGAATGCCAAGAGACGTTGTATAATATGGGTCGTGCTATGCATCAATTAGGTATTTTGTGATGTTTTATTGTAGTATTTTGTGTTTTAAATTGTTTATATTTTTCAGGTTTAACGTACATCGCTGCGCATTACTATAAAAAAGCTCTAGAGTTAGAGCCGGCGATAAAATCGGATGAAATTTTTGACTTAAAATGCGAAATAGCTTATAATTTAAGTTTGATTTATCGGAATTCCGGTTCCGATGATTTAGCTGGTTGGTACATACATAAATACTGTACAATATAGTATTTTGTGAAAATAAAACGTTTATATTTGTTATTTTTATTAAAAATGTGTGATCTCGCGCTTAAAAACTTCAACTTAACTTCAAATATCGTTCCCCGCGTAACATCGCTGAGATGACGTCATCCCTTATTGGGAGGGAAAAAAATGGACGGTGAATTTGGCGCTTGTTTGTTATTGTAATATTTAACCGGAAAGAATCAAAAATCGTCGACGTTTAACACAATTACAATAGTCTCTTAAATTTGACATGATTAACGATGCAACGAGGTAACAAAAACCAATCAGAGATTAATCATTTTTACTGACAATTCTTTTACTACAGAAGCAATCAGCACGACTAGGAATTTAGTTTCAAAAACTCAATCAAAGCACAAACTACAAATATCAACACCAAAGGTGAATTTATCGGGAGAAGAATTGGAACTTTTCGAATTAGCTTCGCTTGCAGACATTCATTTCGATCCGCGTGTTTTCAAGTAAATTTCATAAATAATTCAAATTTTTAAAAATTATAAAATATATTTTCGTGTCTCCTCCGATTAGAATTATCCTCGATTTGCTTCAACTCAATGTTTCTCCCACTGCCATCATGGAAATGTTGAAATGCATGAGCACAAGTTCTCATCAAGGAAAAGTGCAGCCGCCTACAACTCAAGGCGATAATCTTGGAAAACAAGCTACCCATAAAAAACGTTAAATCACGTATGAATATTGTGTGCAATTTGTAAAAATTCAATTTTTTTGGTTTCATTTTTAATATTTTAAGTCCAAAAATGATATCTTGAATTATGTTGTGTATATTTTGCTTCGGTAATATGTAAATGATCTGTAAATTATTTATTTTAACGCAGAATAAAAAAGTGAGTTGCATTTGATACGTTTGTTTATAAATATAGCTTTAATCATCCATATTTCACATTAAATTGATTGAATTTCCCCGAGTAAATAAAAATTCACAGCAGGTCCTTCCCTCCCTCAAACCGCATCATGCGCAGTTTGATTTTCCCAGGCGCATGCTCAATATAAACACACCGCCATTTTGTTTTGGTTGATTCTGGGTATTTTCGAGGTTGATCAATTGACAACGGTTATTTTCTTCTTAATGCACAGCACACCTGAAAAATATTCCTAACAAATTAAACCAGGTATTTAAATATTACATTGAGACGCTTCATCGAAGCGACTGTCAATTTTTTTCTCCTCATTTCGACGGAATGTTGTTAAAGCTTCGCTGACAATCATGAAGCCAAGATGGAGTCGACGATAGCTCTACAACTTGATTTCGACGTCTTTACTCAGTTCTAATTCATCTCTCGTATTATTTCGGACGGATATTTGCCGCGAATTACTGACCTTCGTATCAAACCTCGCAAATGGCTGCCGTAGAGTACGATCTGGACACTTCAGGCGGTCTGATGCCGGTGAGTTTTCGCCATATTCAACTTCAACATGGCGAATTGTTTTTATTTGGTTTCGCGCAATTTTTACTAATTTATCCCCGTTTTCCCGTGTGTTTTGTACAGGAAATTCAAGCGCTGATCGCTCCACCGTCGAGCGACGAACCACAGCGGAGGAATAGGCGAGAAAGAGAGGGAAACCATCGCAGACCTGGACGGTCTTTTAACCACGATTGCTGCGATAGTTGCAAAGAAGGAGGCGATTTGTTGTGTTGCGATCGGTGTCCGGCTGCTTTTCATTTGCAGTGCCAGTAAGTGTGTGTTGATGATGTAAAAAGAGCAAAAATTCGAAATTTTAAAGGAAAAAAATTTTTAAAAAAAAGTTTATGGTTTATGATGTTGTTGTTTTCATTCCGACAACGCCATGTTGAATTTTAAAATGTTTTTTATTCGTTTTTAGTAACCCACCGCTTCAAGATGAAGATATTCCTCCGGGCGAGTGGCTTTGTCATCGTTGTATTACGTTAGAAAAAGAGGTTTGTCGATGTTTTTATTGATTTTTGTAAAATATCACAATTTTTTTTTTAATTCAACAGTTCGGTGTCGACGTTGTCCAACGACGGCCACCGGAAAGTGACGTTGCCTCGATTAATAGTCAGCAGAGTCAACACACGTCGAGCGATAAAGAAAAGACACAATCCAGCAGCGAAAAAGACGAAACAGATAGAATCTCACACAGATCTACGTCGATCGACGAAGAAGTTATGGAAATCGACGATCCCAAAGAGGAGAGCGAAACACCGACGACGGAGAGCGGCTTAGAAATGGAATTCGAACCTTCGGTCAACGAATCCCCGTTTCAAACGTTGTGTCGGGCCGCGAAATTCATGAATCCGAAGCAATTTCAAATTCCTTCGGAGCTGCAGTGCACAACGCAGTTCCCCGGGACGAGCAAACGGCCGCAGAGAAGAGACGGGAATAAAAACAACTCGAAAAAACCCGCGCACGAGTTGGACGGTGGGTTCGTTCCACTTCCGGCCAAGACGTGTTTTGAATGCAGAAAGTAGGAAGTGATAAATTGATTTTTCTTTAAATTTTTAAATTTTTTAAAAATTTTTTTGTGGAAATTAATAGGAGTTGTCGAAAAGCGCCGTTAATTCAGTGCGATTATTGTCCGCTTCTGTTTCATCAAGATTGTTTGAATCCACCATTGACCACGTTACCGACCGGACGTTGGATGTGTCCGAATCATCCGGAAAATTTTTTGGTTGATGAAAATTGATGATTTATGTTGAAATTTGGTGTTAATTTTGTTTTGTTTTTATTCGTAGGATCAAAAACTCTTGACTTCGACGAGTTTAACCAAAAGGGTTAAGCTGTGGGATAAATTTTCGGGTCACATATCACAAGATACGGTGAAAATCGGGTTTTTAAAGAAGGTTCATCGACAAAATCCACCGTTTCGGTATAAAATCAAACATCCGCCAAGAAATAGAGTTCAGGTGTTGTGATCTTGAGTTTTAGTGAAATTTTGAGTTTTAATGAATTTTTTTGTAATTAAAAGGTACCACAAACGATAAAGGATCAATATAAACATCCACCACCGTTATTACCTCGAGTTACTGATTCACCGTTAAGTATAAGGGAAAATGCGATGGTGACTGCTACAGCTTCGTTGCCATCAAATTCATCTGGTGTAGCGACGTTAGAAGAACAAGAAGAGGTTAAAATTTAAAATGATTTTGAATATTTAGAATTTTAATTGGATTTTTGTTAAATATTTATAAATTTTTTACAATTTTTTACGAAAGATTTTGAATTTTAAAATAATTTTTTAAATTTTTAATGACGTTTGTACAAATTTTTGTAGAATTATTGAAGTTTTTAATGAAATTGATCGAATTTTCTCGAATTTTCTCAATTGTTAACGAATTTTTATCAATTTTAATCAAATTTTCTCAATTTTTAATGAATTTATACCGAATTTTATCAAATTCGGTATAAATTTTTGCAATTTTTCTCAATTTAAACGAATTTTTACCGAATTTTATCCGATTTTTACAACTTTAATTAAAATTACTTTATTTTCTACTTAAATTCAGTGGTTGACGACGTTAGTTTCACTCCAAACGAGCATAGCGCGATACCTAGCTCAGAAACAAATCCTAAGGAACGGAAACACCGACTGCAAAGCAACCTCACCCAGTGGCTCATCAACATGCAACGGCACATCACTCCTCCCGAGCAAATCCCCAACAAAAATGATGGTCAACGGAAACATCCACTCATCAATCGACTCGCCAAAACCAACAATCGGCACAACATCGCCCGCCAAACACAACGGACCGGTCTCATTACTTCATCACTCAACTTTCACGGCGGCCAACGGCGACGTGGTGTCCGGCGACCTGATCAAAGTGAAGGCGGAGCCCCCGAAATCAAAGGTGGAGACGATAAACACACCATTATCATCGGTCGTCAAAGTGACGCTACCAATCGGAACAGTTCAAACGCCATCATCAATTTCGAATCAGGTGAAAAGCATCGTCATCAACTCATCGAGCACACCCATCTCATCATCAACGCCGTCGTGCACGCCGCTCAAGGGAGCCGTGATGACGAGGGTCGTGACGCCGACGTCGACGAACTCGACGTCGATCCTGCAGCCGCGGTTCCCGGGATCGCCGCAGACGTCGATCGTGAGGACACCGATGTCGGCGATGAACGGGAACAGGGCACAAAATTCGAGCACAACTAAAGTCGTCACAGTTCAAGCGCCCGGCAAATTATGCACCAGTCCGAACATCGTCAGTCCAGTTCAGGCGAAATTAAACGTACAATCAACTCTAAGCAACTCACCAGCCATTATTACGCTAAATAGCACGCTGCAAGCGTGTATCGATGGCTCCGGAGGTTTATTTTTTTATTTTTTTTTTATTTTTACGTGATTAAAATCAGTAAATTGGTTTAAAATTTTGATGTTTTTCATCTAAAATACATTTTAGACCCTGAAAAGTGATGAATTAGAATTTTAAATTGTAAATTACGTATATGAAAAATGGTCTTCAATGAGTTGAAAAAGACCAAAAATGAATTCTTCTACAGAATTGTAAAAGCTCTGAAATGTTTTGTTAGGCCTAAAAATGATTTAACAATTTCATAAAGGAAAATTTATATTTTAAAAAATATGATTTTAATCAAAAATCTGATGTTTTTTAAATTTTTTACAATTTTTTTAAAGTTTTAATTTTTTTAACAATTTTTTTTTTTTTTAGATGTGGAGTTAAGCAAATTAGACGAGCGGTTAATCCACATTTTAGCGTGGCAGCGGTTACAACAGTTGTTACCGTCGACTAAAAGCACAAATGTCGGGTTGAAAAAAGGAGGGAGTGAGTGCGCAACCGCAATGAAAGAAGTTCAAGCGAGAGCTACTGTTTGTTCGCTTACTGGTAAAGGACAGTTAGTCCCGATGCCGTACAGAGTTTTAACTATAGGAACAGGTAATTTATCGAATTGAAAGTCAAAAATTTTTTATTTACAAAAAAATTTTTTTTTTAATTAAAGGGGCTGATATGGATGTTTGTTTACCTAATTATGGCCATTGTAATTACGTTTCAGCAAAACATGCGTCTATTTTTTATGATGAAGTGAGCTTTTTTTTTCCTTTTTAAAAAAATGATGTTTATTGATGATTTTTTTTTTATTTTTTAAATAGACTACTAAGCATTACGAGCTGCTTAATTACAGCGAACATGGAACGACTGTTGATAATGTTCTTTACTCATGTGATTTTTCGGAAAAAAATTTGGCCACACCTGCACCATCATCAGTCGTTGCATCCGTTAGGAATATCATTAACCGAGCTCGTGGAATTTCGGAAAGAAAACAAGCGGATAGACTAACCATGAATTCAAGAACGAACGAAGTATTGGATTAATTAAATTAAATTATTTTGATTTTAATTTTTTTTTTTTGATTTTTAGAATTGGAAAGTGTGCAATTGTAAAGCAAGCAGTTCGAGCTTGATTGGCGGAAGTGGTGCCGGATGGGAAGGAACTGCTCTGTTGCATCACGGCAGTTATATTAAGTGCGGATGTATTCAGTTCGTGTTTAGCATCACCGACTACGTAGTTAAGGATCCCAATAGAATGAGCCAGTTAGCCGATCAGAACCCAGAGTTAACAAATCCTACAAAAAAGAGCGCGTTCACGTGACTGGAATGAAATTATCGATAATTTGTTTTAATTAAAAGAAAATTTAATGAAATTTTGATGAAAATTTAAGGAATTTAGTGAAATACGGCTATTTTAATGTTAGTTGGAAAAAATGTTATTTTTGTCTATAAGTGCCATAAAATGTCGCACAAAAAGTAGGAAAAATGTAACATTTTGTGTTTAACTCGATTGAAATTTTATTGAGCAACCTGAGAGGTTCAAATATTGTTTTTATAAGCAATCTGGGTGTACTGTAAATACTTTTTCATACTTAATGTGGAAAGAAATTCAACTTTTATGTTTAAAATCCTTGTAGAGACATAATCTCAAATAACTGATAAAAACATTTTTGTAATAACCTTTTCTCACTTTTTTAATTGCCAGTGATAATGGAAATAATCATTTGGTGAATGGTTCATCGCATTGCTTGTAAATAATAGACAAATAATTAGCTTTTATTTTTTAATTAGTTCCAAGTGATACATTTCATATAGCATTTCTAGATTTCATGACGCGTAGTTCAATAAATTCATGTACATTTTCGTATAAATATGCATAGAATATTTTTTTGTTTATTTTTTTGTTTATAAAATGGTAAATTAGAAATTGCTCAAGAAGAAGTGTAAAAACATTTTTATCCTTTAAATATTTACTGTTGTTGGCAGTGTTTGTAGTTGCATTTTCAAAAACAAAGCTTAAAAATGATCATTCAGTTAGAAATTGAGTTTCAGATTATGTTTGAAACTAATATAAATATATACAAATATAAATATATAAATATGCTTTTTTCTTTCTTTTTGTTTTTGTAAATTATTCAGTATTTCTTCAAGAGTGTTGCCGTGTACAGTTTCTTATTTGATTTATCCGTGTCGCCACAAATACACTTGGTACCTATTTTACTAACTGTTGAATAGAATGTCATATCGTTTTAGGAAATAAAGAAAACCTTTGACAAATGCGCCACTTTTTACATGTACCATTTTCATTTTGGATCTTTTGAATCCCGAATTTTGTTGTATTATTTAAGTATAATTGTAATAATAAATAAGAAATAACACTGAAAATGCATATTTTATTTTTTTTAACATTTTTTATAGAGATAAAATTACAGAAATAGGATGAAATTTAATCAAGGACGACTTGTTCCACTCCAATTTGTATCAGGGACGTTAACGATTTTTTTTGTTTTGAATATTTTTTGGTTATTAAGAATCCATTAATGTCTGATATTTATTTCACGCACTAAAAGTCACATTTTCACACATCTCGAAGCAATTAATGATCAATAAAAAGCTAAATAAAAGCCAAGGAAAAAAACTTTTTATAGCAATTTTAATGTGTATTTTTTGCCCGCTAACAACCAACAGATGATATTTTCCCATAATGCATCGCTAAATCGGCCATTTTCAATTTGTAGTGTAATCCAGCTTGTTCTGTGACTCGTCGTCGGAACAAGTGTGTGCCTTTAAACGGTTCATTTTAATTTGTGTTGACGCGAAAAACGGATCCATGCCTGATTGCATATAGAGGAAAACGAAATGAACGTGAAAAATAGCAGTGGTTTTAAGAAGAAAAGTGGGAATCTTGTTGCGGCACGGCAATCCAAATCACGGAAGGATCAAGCAATTTACGAGACCGATCCCATTACCGAAGAAGAATTACTTCGAAAAGAAGTTATTTCACCTGACGATGTGCTTAGATTACCTAAAATAAGCGAAAGTATGTAAAAATCCAACGCGAGTGTGGGAAAATTTTCCGTTTGTTTGTTTTTCTCTTGTTTGTTGACATTATTTCAAACCGGGTTGCCTGGTTTTGTTTTTTAAAATTTTATTTATAAAAAATTCACGGTTTGGATGTGAAGTGAATTTAATTCGACGATTCATGTATTGTTGCAAAAATGTTGGGATTAATAATTGAGGTAATTTGAGGAAGCAGAAGTGGACAAACGAGTTAAGCATTGAAAGGTCAATATGGTTGCCATGGTAAATGTAATGCAACAAATATGAGTGGAGTTTGTGGAAGTTGGGTCATTAATTGAGAAATATATTTAGATAGACAAGAAAAATGATAAGTTTGAATGGGTTTTCGATTGATTATTTTGAGTAATTAGGTTTTGGTGTGGAAATTATTAAATTTTATGGTGAAATTTGATTTTTTTTAAAGTAATTTATTGAGAAAATCAATTTTGTGAAAATACTATTATTAAAATTGATTTTTTTTCTCAATTTTTAGATTATTTATGTTCACCCGAAGCTAATATTTACGACATCGATTTCACCCGATTCAAAATCCGTGACATGGAAACTGCAACTGTGCTTTTCGAAATTGCAAAACCACCGATCTTAGGTATAAAAAAAAAAAAAAAAAATTCGCTAATGTCTTATTTCCTGCGAAAACAAAAAGAAATGTCAGAATACACGAATCGAGTGTCGTGCCAAAATCAATAAGACAAACTACATCGTATTGAAAAATTAATAAAGCGTTACATCATCACTTTTTCGCTTTTTCTGATCGTTTTTTTATTTTTTTTGATTAGAAGGTGATGAAATTGAAGCGGATCAAGAAGATGCGGATCCAAATGCAGGCCGGTTCGTTCGATATCAGTTCACACCGCAATTTCTTAAGCTCAAAACAGTTGGAGCTACGTGAGTTACGGTTTTCAGGAGTTTAGGAAATTAATAATAGTGGTTTTTATTTTTAGAGTGGAATTCACAGTTGGCAACAAACCTGTCAACAAATTTCGGATGATAGAACGTCATTTTTTCAGGGATAAATTGCTCAAGAGTTTTGATTTTGAATTTGGCTTTTGCATTCCTAATAGCAAGAATACTTGTGAACATATTTATGAATTCCCAGCTTTGCCGCCCGATCTTAGTAAGATGTCATGATATTCTAATAGTTTTATTATATTAAAACGATTGTTTTTATTGATAAAATCAACTGTTTTCGTAATTTTAAATACTTTTTAAACATAAAAACGATTGTTTTCTTGATTTGTAAGTATTTTATCTTACAAAATGATTATTTTTTGTTATTCAAAACAAAATTTCCGGTCAAAACGATCGTTTTTTGTTGTTGTTAAGTAGTTACCACCGCCCTAAAAATAATCGTTTTATTGATCTCGAGTATGTTTTTGATTTAAAACAATCGTTTTTATCAATAAAATCGACTAAATTAACTAAAATTCTTGCAAAATTTTGCGTTAAAACGATTATATTTTTTATTTAAATTATTTTATGGATTAAAGCGATCGTTTTTCCTCGTTTTCATCATTTTTTTGCATTAATTACTTTTTCATTTCAGTGCATGATATGATCAACAACCCATTCGAAACAAGATCAGACAGCTTTTATTTTGTCGAAGATCGATTAATAATGCACAATAAAGCCGATTACGCTTATAATGGAGGAATGCAGCCGTTGTGATGAAATTTATTTATTGTATCATTATTTAAAACACCGTCTCTGCCTGCTACCATTGCACATGTGGTAAACAAATCTCGTAACATATCAATAACTTTTATTTCATCTATTTATCCATTTTAGTTGATGTTTACTTCCACACATGATTTTTGCTGTCTTCTAAATCTCACGACTTAGGAAATTAAATAATAGAAACTTGCTAATTAATATTTATTTAACTTAAATTTTATATGCAAATTCACTACTTAATTGAAATTTATTTTTTAATTTTTGTTACCGATGAATTATTAAAAGGTTCATGTAAGTAAATTCATTATTTCCTTCTTATTTATAATTTATTGCATTTATTGACGTCGGATGTTAAAAATTCGAAAATTTAAAAAAAAATCTCATATCTGTGATTTTGGTGCAAAGGTTGCAGTCAATTGTACATAACGATTAGCTCGATTCGTTAGTATTGACCATTTCTAGATAAATGGACATAGGATCTCTTTAAATACGGTTTTGGTTTGTAAATTTACTTTAAAAGGTTGTTGCTATTTAAAGATTATAAATATATAATAAAATTTCATTTTCAAGCAAAATGGAATGGATGATGTTGCAAATGTACGTGTAATTTTATTTTTCGGGGCTTTGGAGGTAATGTGAATAGAATTTTTTTAATTTAAATTTATTTAAAATTCATTTTGAACGACCACATGATGTAAATTGTAGATTTTTACTCGTATATGAAATTAAATGATTTTAGCACCTTAATTTCGGTATTATAAATCATAAATATAAAATATTTTATTCCTTTTTTACAGCGAGTTTATTATATACAAAAATATGCTTCAAGAGCGAATTATGACGTCTATGCAATAATCGTTTTCGATTTCTAGTTCGTCTGGTGTGCTGGTTTCGTCTAAATCTTCGCCGTCGAATTGTAAAATTATTTTTTTCGATGATAAATTTTGCTGCTGTGCGAATTTTTCTATTAGTGTTGACATTGGATCGGTCTGGAAAAATCATTTAATGTTAAAAAAAATTCATTTTTGGTTTGATTTTGTTTGAAAATTACTTTTAACATCTCGATTTCGACTTTCTTTTTCATTTCTTTCGTTTGTAACTTCAGTTTTATGAGATTTGGGTCTTTTCCCGAGTTTTTTCCCGGGTTTTTTCGAACAGATTCGTTACTCAGTAAGCCGCATTCTTAAAAAAGGGTTAAAATTAGTATTTCAAGTAATTAAAAAGTAATTAATTTTTACCTATAATGTCTGATACTGAAATCCCGAGTTTTACAGGCGTATCGGTTGGCTTTATTAAGTAATCGTTAAACGTTAAAATGAGTTTTCCAGCCGGTTGTGCGACCATTTCCGCCAAAATTGCGATTATTTGATGAAACGATTGATTCTGTTAATTTAAGAAAATTATTTTTCTCTTCAAAGACTAAATAGAAATCAAAACTAACTCCTTTAACTGAAATTTTCTTAATTTTCGATCTCCACCGTAACTTCAGAAGGAATTCTCGATTTGTATCTATAAACACACAATCGGATTCGTCCAGTAACGACGACTGCTTAATCTCTGTTTCTTCCTCACGCATCTGCATTTGAAATCTATTGGCGGCAAAGTCCAATTTCCTAAAAAGAATACCAATCACTAAAATAAATTGTAACCAAAATAAGACAGAAGATCTTACTCTATCAATTGTTTACACTTTTTCTTCTGAGGCACTGCACGGATTTCAGTTGGACAAAACATGGGCGGCGATAACGGCGCTTGTATTTCATCCAGTTCTTCTTTATCCCCGACTCTCATCGGTAAAGTAGGCAAGACTTCGGATTCGCTGTCGTAATCGTCGTCGGGGTTGGGATTAATTACTTTGTATTGAAGATCTGATTCTGTAGAACGGACGTCATGTTGTCAGTAATAAATCAATAATTTTCACGTGATTTTGTAGTTTTACTTGTGGTAATTTTCTTTTTATCTGCTCTAAAGCGCTCTATTTGGGAAGAATATATGGGAATACCGATGTCTTCATTATCTACAGACTTTCGCGGAGATTTCAACGCAATTCCGCGCCTTGTGCGTCTCTTTTTTGGCATTTCCTTTTCCCCCATTGCTTGTCGCTTGAATACAAAAATCGTAAATTATAATATGAAAATCAAATATAATTTACTCTTACTTTTCTCTCTTCCATCGCTCTCTATTTTCCCGCTATCGTTACAACAAACGTGTTGAAACTCAACATTTGTTTTTGTGTAACGCACACGCCCGCTGCCTCTGAATCGTGCCTCCTCATTGGTTGATTTAAATTGACGTTAACTACTTATAATATTTTTCCAAAACGTTAATTGACCTGCATTAATTGTTCACAATTTTCTTAATAATGTATTTTAATAATATATTATTACATTTCATTTTTTCAAAAAAATTAAAAAATCGAATAACTTCTGATAACGTTGCCGCCAGAGTACTCCAAACGGGATACCATGGCGCCTTGTTGAGAGAACTTTATCCGAGGCGGTATCACATGAGAACATCACACTACTCACCAACTTTACTTATCAACTAAACTACGTTAAAAAACGTGCCAAAATGACTGGTATGAAACCATTAATAACATATCTCAACATTGAACCGAAATTTCAAACAAAATAATTTTATTTTCCCATTTTTTACGACAGCAGAAGCGACAAAACTCCAGAAACACCTCAATTTACTACGCGAACAGTATGTCAAGCTACAAAACAAATACTACGAGTTAGAAAAGAACTACAACAAACTTACTGCGAGCAAAGGCGATCATTCAGATAATTCTTTCGTCAGCAGATTGCTTAATTTTGTAGCTGACCTATTTGATAAAGATTTGTACAGGTAAAAAAAAGATTAAATATTTTAAAAAATATTTAATTAATATTAGTTTAACGCACCGGATGTGTTTCTTGTTTCTTTAAGTGACATGACCGTACAGTTGGACGGATGCCAACTTCGAGCTCACCGGTTCGTATTAGCAGCACGTAGTGACACGTGGGGAGTTTCCAGTTTGGCAGATGTTGATCATTTGGATTTCACTGGTAGTTTACCCGTCAGAAAGTGTTTTGATCCAATTACAGTGAAAACAGTTGTTTTATTTGTTTAATTTTTATTTTTTTAATATTTATTTTGCAGACATTCCTTATAAAGTCGGTTGTGTCATGTTGAAGTGGGTTTATACGGATCAAGTGGAGTTGCGGGAGGGAGATTCGTTCATTTTAGACGTTATGACAGCTGCGAATCGTTATAAATTGACTGCGTTGATTGAGAGGTTAATTTTTTTTTTTAAATTAATTTAAAAATTTGTTTTTAAAACTGTTTGTGTTTTTAGATGCGAACAAGCGTTGATTACGTCTGTTAATGTTCGAAATTGTATCAAATTTTATTCTACTGCTGATGAAATCGGTGCGGAAATGTTGAAAAATCATTGCTCGGAAATGATCGCTAATCATTGGGTAATTAATTTAATTTTTGTAATTTTTTTTTTTTATATATATTTTTTTAATTTGTGAAATTTTAGGACGATTTTAGCAGTGAGGATTTCGCGCACATGCCCGCGCCGCTTTTGTACAAAATGTTCAAATCGAAAACGGAATTTCCGCTCCATTTTGCTGTTCGAATGAAGCGAGAAGATGTTGTATTTTTGTATTTAGTCGAAAACTCTTCCCATCTAAACGGGAAATTAGACGAGCCCGATAATCGCGACGATTTGCCGATGGATTTAGCGTTGATGACCAATCAAACGTCGATCGCGGAGACGTTGCTGGAACATGGCGCCGATGTTAATGCAAGAGATAAAAGAGGAAGAACGTTACTCCACAAAGCCATTATCAGAAGTAAATTTAATTTAATTACAATTTATTTTTTAAATTAAAAAAAATTTTTTTAGATGACGAGTTGGCAGCCATTTTTCTTATCAATCACAAAGCGAAAGTGAATGAAATCACTCCCGTGAGTGAAGAAACTTGTTTACATTTCCTAGCAAGTTGCAGTAACGATAAAGTATTAACAAACGTGGCTAAGTTGATGCTTGACCAAGGCGCTGATCCAAATTTACAAGATTCTTCTAATTGGTGAATAAATAAATTAATCAAAATTAAATTAATTTATTAAAAATCAAATTTTAAAATTTTTTTTCAAGTACTGCACTTCACCGCTGCGTAACGGCTAATAATAAACATGTCTTCCACCTTGTGCTCAATTACAAACCTCTTGATTTGGAAAAACGTAATTCTGAGGACGAAACGGCATTATGGTTGGCGCTTCAGTCGCCGAGTTTTTCGACCAATCCCGAACATTTTGCGTCGCAACTCATCAAACGTGGAAGTGATGTGAATGCGATTAACAACGAAACGAGTGATTGTTTGCTCCAGATGGCAGCGAAACTCAAAAACGAAAAAGCTGCTATTTTTTTGGTTGATAATGGCGCTAATCCGAATTATTGTAATAAAAAAGTGAGTGATTTTGTGTTTTAATATTGAATTTCGATGAAAATTGTAATTTTTTAAATTTTTTTAAGGGGGAAACTCCGTTGCACACAGCGTGTGAATTTGGACTCGCAAAACTCGCTGAGTCGCTACTTCGAGCGGGAGCTAATCCGAATTTACAAACTTTCAAACCAAATATGGCGAATTTTGGCGACGACGATGAGGAAATTCCAGTTTATAAACAAACTCCGTTGCATTTATGTATAATAAACAAACACGAACAAGTTATTCGGGTTATTTTAGAACACAAAAGTATTTATTAATAACTTCTTTTGGAATATTTTTTAAAAAGTAATCAATTTTTTTTAATTTTTAGCTTATTCACAACGCACCAACGACAATAAATTAATAGTACCGAATTTCAATGTGAGAAATTCACAAGATCAAACCGCGTTAGCTTTTGCGTTGCTCATGGAATTGCATCAAGTTGCTCAACAACTTCTCGCCGGTGGCGCCGACATCAATGTCGTCGATGCTGAAGGTCTGAGTTTACTCCATCAAGCGATTTTGAGCCAGGACGTCAACGGCGCCGTGTTTTTATTGGATAACGGCGCCGATCCGAAGTTAAAGTAAATTGAAAAATTCAAATTTTATAAATTCCTCATATAATTTCTTAATTTCGTTATTTCAGGACCAAAGATAACGAAACCCCACTTCAATTAGCGATCAAACGTCATCTGCCACGAGTTGTCGAACTGCTGTGTGTTAAGAACGTCGACATGAGCGTTGTTGATGAAACCAGCAACTGCCCGTTATGGGTTGCGTTGGAAACGGGTCAGGAGGAAATTGCATCTATTTTAATTAAATACAGATGCGATCCAGATTTCTGGAGTGAAGGACCTGACGGGTGTTACCAAACATTACTTCATCGATCTATCGACGAAAATAACGAAGCCGTTGCGTGTTTTCTTATCAGAAGGTTTTTAAATTGAAAATAGATTTTAAATAATTTTTAAGTAATTTTTTTGAATTTTTTTTTAGTAATTGCGACGTTGACAGTCCCCGGCGTCCCGGTCCAGACGGTAGAGGTGGAGACGAAGCGAAGGATCTTCAGACGCCATTGCATCTCGCTTGTGCGTGGGGACTCGATCTTGTCGTGCAAACGTTGCTGGAACATAACGCAAACGTCAACACAAAGGTTGCGATATTTTATTTTTTGGCAATTTTTTTGTTAATTTGAAATTTTTTATTTTTTTTTAGGATGCCGACGGGTTGACTCCGATTCATGTCGCCATAACTAATCAACACGCAACGATAATATCGCTCCTGTTATCGCATCCAAATTTGGATTTATCCTTACGCGATAAACAGGGATTATCACCATTTGCACTGGCCATGGTTACGAAGAACAACAAAGCGGCGCAAGCGATTTTGGATCGCGAACCGACAGCTGCTGAACAAGTGAGCAAAAAAATGAATTTGAATGTAATTATTTAATTTTGTGAATTATTTTTTAGTTTGACAACAAAGGTCGCAATTTTCTTCATCTTGCCATTCAGAAATGTGACATAGAAAGCGTTTTGTTTATCATTAGCATCAATGCGAATATCCATTCGCGTGTTCGAGATTCCTTCCATTTGGCACCCATCCATTTAGCGGTTACTACGGGAAATGAAATTATCGTTCGAAATTTGGTAAAAAAAATTTAATTAATTAATGAATAATATAATTAACATTTTATTTTCTCTTGAAGATTCTCGCAGGAGCAAACGTGAACGATTTGACACCTCAAAAACAGACGTCGTTACATCTCGCAGCTGAACACGATCATTCAGCAATTTGCTCCATTTTACTTGAAAATAAAGTGGATTACAATTTAGTTGATGATGGTTTCAACAACGGTAGAAATTAATCATTTTTTCATTAAAAAATTAAATTATTTACTCATTTTTGAATGACTTTAGCGTTACACGTTGCAGTACAAAAAGGAAATTTAGCGAGCGTTAGAGTTTTATTGACAGAATCATCGATTAACGCCGAAAGTATTAATTTAAGGTCGGTTTTAATTAATTACTATTTAATTATGTTACTGATATATTTGTTTCAAGCAGGGGGCAGAATCCTTTCCACGTAATGTGCCAATACGGACGTGAAAATGCAGCGGCGATGTTTGAGTTTTTTATGGAATGTATGCCGGAATATCCGATCAATAAACCAGACGCAGAAGGGAGTGCCGGGCTGCTGCTAGCCTATATCAATGGGAACGGTGCGCTGTGCAGAGCAATCGTAAAAGCAGGCGCTTGTTTAGGAATTATGAACAAACACGGTGTGTCGATATTTAACTACCAAGTCGCTACAAAACAACTTCTGTGCCGCATGTTAGGTATTTTAATTTATTTTAATTTTTAAATGAGAAAATGATTGTGGATTTATTCTGTTTTTAGATTTGTTGTCGCAGGAACCTCCGTGGGCTGAAGGGGATTTGTGTAACGAATGTTGTACTAAATTTGGTATTACGACGAGAAAACATCATTGGTGAGTTTTAATTTAAAAAAAAAAAATAATTGACTTTTTGTATTTTTTCAATTTCTAGTCGCCATTGTGGTCGGTTGTTGTGCGCTCGTTGTTCTGATAAGGAAATGCCAATTTTAAAATATAATTTAAATAAACCGGTGCGAGTTTGCGAGATTTGTTTTGATGTTCTCACGTTGGGAATGTTGTCCTGAAATGAGAATTTGTTGTTGAGTTTGATGTTTTTATGTTCAGAATTATTTTTCAAGAAATTGTTTCAAAATGAATTAAATCATGTTCTATAATATTTGCCTTAAAAGATTTATGACAATTGAAACCTTCCATTTTTTTGTAATTGTGAAAATGTGAAAATACTAAATAAGTGATTTTTCTACTTAAGAGTTTTATGATCGAAGTTTATTACTTCAGAATGAATAAAGTATTTTTAATTAGATGTTAAGTTTTTTTAAAGCTCTGAATAAATTAAATAAAATTTAATGTGGAAGTTTGCGTTCAACCTGGGTTCAACGACCTGAATTTAACTATAGATGGCGCGTTATAAAAAATTAACCAATCACAGAGCGTTATACGAATTAAAAAGGCGGGAATTAGTTGGCTCTCACGTTTCATTTCCTGTGGTAGGATTTTTTTTTTCTCGTTCTGTAAGTACATTTCGTAAAGAATGAAACTGGTATTTAATTATATTCTTTTTACTGATAGCATACGATGGGAAACACAATTGGCAGCAAACTGTTTGGGAATAAAGAAAATGCATCTGCACCAATTAATCAAATTCGTTCAAGCCGAGGTTCATGCTCTAACCAAGGATTTAGTGCGCCAAAGAACTCCGAAGGTAAGAAAAGTATTCTATTTTAAACACGAAATCGTCGATGAAGAAATTGATGAATTTAATGTGGCATGGATTAGTTTACCAACAAATAATTTAATTTCGAAACGATTGGATCATTGAAATGACATTTTTTCAATTTTATAAATAATATTTGATTGATTTTTATCTTTTTTACAGAATTAAAAGAAGTGAAAGTAGAAGAAGGTCGCACGAAACTAACAAATGAAACAAAATACGAATTTACCTGCCACATTTGTGGTTTTTACCATTCATCAAACATCTGCTATTTATGTGATCAGTGCGGATTTTCTAGCTCCATATTTCGAAAAGTGATCGGACATCACGAACTACACCACGAATTAAAAGATGGTTTTCTTTGTTCCGTTTGTGGTTTCAAGACGAAAGATGTTCACGTTGCTAATTCCCACAGCCATGGCAAAAGAAAACGCGAATTGGATTCGGATTCGGAACCAGAGACACACAAAAGAATGAAAACAGCCACCAGTAACGCCGAAACTCAAACAACTGTGATAACAGATGAGCAAGCGACTCAAGTCGAAGACGAAACTGAAGTTGTCGAGAAAGCAGAGAAAGAAGTTCAAACCGAGGAAAAACTCATGATTTCACGCACGGTTCAAACTGACGACATTAACATCAGCGAATTTACTTACGAACAAATGAAGCAAATCACCGATTTATTTTGTGCGAGTTTCATCAAAATGGCGTCTCAAAATTCGAGTTTAAGCACCATCTCGCAATCAAACTGCAGTTTATCATCAAACATCTCGCCGATTGATATGAAACGAGAACTGTTAAGGCAAAATTCGAGTTTAAACAGCATCTCGCAATCAAGCTGCAGTTTATCATCAAACATCTCGCCGATCGATATGAAACGAGAACTGTTAACACAAAATATGTCCTTTAGTACGCCGATAAATTCAGTCGCACCCGTCGTTGCCATTCCTAGCGTTGAAACTCCAATCCAGCAAGTGCCAAATCTCCCTAACGCAAGAGGTGCGAGTACGCGTGGACGTCCACGAGGCAGTGGTCGCGGTCGCGGACGTGGACGTGGACGAGGACGAACTGTAAAAAGCCCCAAAAAACCTTTGGACGACGATTTCGAGTATTCTGCGCTCAAAACAAGAAAACCGTCGATTGCGAAGGATAGTAATTTGATGGACACTACGGATGACGAGCAAGAATCGTTGCCATCTTCTGCATCGCAACCCATCATCCGTAACTTTAATAAAAGGGGTAAAGACGATTCCGATGACGACGAGTCGTTGCCGGAATTCGATTTCCTATCTCAGTCTTAATTTTATAAATTTTTAATAATTTGTTTTAAATTTCATTTTATAAATTTTGTTCCCTTTTAATTGAAATAAATATTTGTTAAGAAAAAAAAAGTATTTTATTACAAACCTCAATTTAGAATTTTTTAACGATCAACAGTGCACCAAGAACATTTCAAGTAAGAAACTTCAATGTTGTTATCAAGTTGTTATAAAATTATAAAAATAACGTGGAAATCAACATGGGCAGTGTTATCGAACTTCTTTAAAAAAATCAATACAAATTTTTTTTTAGATCACCAACGAAATACAATTAGAAATTTTACTCGTTTTCTTCTCGACAACGTTCACTTCAGCCTCAACTTTAATTCCCCGGTCCAGCTCTGGATTTCCGTTAAAATCAAAGAGATTTAAATCCAGTTTCCCTTCAGACATATTCAATACGTCGATATTTAAGTCGTCGTCATCACTAAGAGTCAAATTGAAAGTCTCGTCGTCTTCATCTTCGACATTCACGAATTCACTTTCGGGATCGCCATTTTCACCGTTTTCCGAAACAGGTGGCGAAAACGAACTGTCGTCGTCGTAAAAAAGCTTTATGGTCGTTTGGTCCTCCGATTTGAGTTCAATATCGTTATTTGCGTCCACTTTTTGGCACTGAACTTCAGGGATTTTCTTCGGACGGCCTCTTTTCTTCTTCTTTTTCTTCTGCTTTGTTATTTTTTTAGGCGGTGATGGCGTGTCCAAGTTGTTTTTTCGAGGTCTTCCGCGTTTTCTTTTAACAATCACTTCCGGTTCTGGACTCTCGGCAACGCTTTGAATTCTGGTTTCGACTACGCTAACGTTCTCAGGTACAGCGAGTGGGTCGACGTCCACCACTCGGTTCATCACGACTGTCGGTGACAAAGAAATATCGTTTTGACGTCTCAACTCCGTTACTTTATCTAAAAAATACAAAAAATAAGGAAAAAATCAATTTAACCGCAAAAATTAATCCAAAAATCCAAAAAATTACCACATTTTCTCCTCTTAATATCCGGTTCTCTCATAATATCATCTAGAACTCCATTTTGTCTCTTAACAGGCACTTTTTTCCTAATTTCATCCTTCAATTTCGGACTACTCGTGGGCGACGTCAGCAGCTGATGCTCGGCATTTTTAATAATTTCGTCGTCGTCGATTTCCTCTTCGTTCGCCAAAATCGAATTTTCCTGCGACGAATCCAACGGTAAAACGTCCTCGCTCTTCCGTTCGACATGCATTGGCCTGAAGTTTGTCAATTCCTCGAACAAATTCCTCCCGTGATACGCGTTGGTCGCCGACACCATTTCCTTGACCCCTTCCTTGCACCTTTCAATGTGCCGTTGATAATTCGTCAACTGTCCGAACTGTTCGTCGCATTTATCACATTTTAATTGAGGCACCAATTTTTCCGAGTGTTTGAACCTCGTGTGGTTGATCAACCCAATTTTGAGCGTAAAAACGTCCCCGCACACTTCGCACTCGAACATCTCGTTCGACCGTTTCCGTGGCGACGAATCTTTGTTTATCTTTGGTTCACTAACTGATATGACTATCTCCTCAGTTAAAATATCGTTCCCGATCAACACGTCCTTTCCGACCAAACTTTCTTCGTTCTCGACGACGAAATTCTCCGTCGCTTTCCTCCGTTTCGAGTACATTCGCGGGAAATTGTTTTCCCTCGGCAATGGCGGCGGCTTTGTTTTCTCCAAAATTTCTTTTTTCGACAACAAAGGAAGCGAAACGCGGCATTCTTTGAGCTTAAACTTCACTTTTAACTCTTCCTCCACTTCTTTTTTCGTCTTTTTCGGCTTCTCGTCTTTTTTCCTGCGTGTTTTCGGTTTTATTTCATCATTTATTTTCGGATTTACACATTGGGCACAGTGTCTGTTCGGATGTACGGTTCTGTAGTGCCTGTAAAGACTAACTTTGGCCACAAAATACCGTTCGCAAAACGCACATGGCCAGTTCACATGTGTCGGCGATGGAGGCGAGTCGGCGGACGACGATGGAGATACGGTTACGTTCACGTTGATCTGTTGCAACATTTTCCTTCGTTTCCTCGGCGGAGGACCCGATTTAGACGGGCAAATGCAGGAAATTCGGTTCGGACACTTGCATTTTTTCGTTTGTGACTCTTGAGAAACGGAGAACAAGTTCGGATCTTTGACCAGAACCGGGCTTTCGTTCGCGTTGACTGGTTCTCCTTCGATGAAAATCGTCTCGGGGATTTCACCGTTGAAAAATTCTACTTCGCCGGTCGGAGAAACGTTGTCCTCGCCCGTTCCGAGTAAAAGAACATCACCGAAGAAACTGTTGGGGCTGCCGTTGGCACTGATGAAGGTATTGGTAGGCACGCGTACTGTTACCAGAGAGTTGTCTGAGCCTATGTGTGACACTCCTGGTAAATTGCTTTCTGTGACCGTCGTTGTAGAGTTCATTTGGTGTTTAATGGGCAGCGAAATCTGGAAAAATTAAAAATATTTCAGTAATCGTTAAATAATTGGGGAATCTGAATGATCGAGTGACAAGTTTTGATCACTAAGATGACTTGTTTACATGAAACAGTCGTGTGATGTAATTTATATCATAGATATACACCATTTCGAATTCGGAAAAAATCAAAAATCATTTTTGCGTTGATTTGTTTATATTTTTTAAAAATCACTCGTTGATAGAAACGAACTTACAATTTGCATAGAAATCCGGTGTGTGCATCTAGCGCTCAGTTTTAAAAAAAGTTCGCTACTGGGCCAAATGCATGTCGGTCGCCATTGTAGCGCCCTTGAGTTAGATATCGAAGCGGGATGAAATTTATATTTCTTGTATTAAACAAAGTTTTTACGCTATAATTTTTTTTTTGTCTAGAATTTAAAAGATAAATATTTTTTGTAAGTTAAAATGAATTTTTAATTTTTTTTAAGGTAAAAGGAATTTTTTTATCGATAAAAGAGGGCGCAAGACGAAATCGCTTCAGTAATGGACGTTTGTAATAAACGGTGCAATTATGAATTAAAATGTAAGTAAAACTCGATTAATTCAGTCCATATCACTAATTATCGATACTATATTCACAGAACATGACCAACATTTGAATGCGATCGTTAATCCAAAGTCAATTCGCCATTTTGTATAAATATTCTTCAAATTTGGGTAGAAAAAGCCGGAAATTGCACACGAAGCTCGAAACGACGACTAAAATGAATTTATCCGAAGTGGTTAGCCAACTAAACCGTCTTGCTCCACCATCCTTGGCGGAAAAATGGGACAACGTGGGTTTATTAGTTGAACCCAGTGCCCCACATCATGTCGAAAAAGTGCTACTTACAAACGACCTGACTGAGAGCGTGCTAAAAGAAGCAGTTGACCTTAAAGTGAACTTGATTCTATCGTACCATCCACCGATTTTCGCGCCTTTAAAGCGATTAACGAGTGATAATTGGAAGGAAAGGATTGTGGTGCGTTGTTTGGAGAACAGAATCGCCATTTATTCGCCGCATACGAGCTTCGATGCGAGTTCTGATGGGGTTAATAGTTGGTTGACGGAAGCTTTTGGTAAAATTTTTTGAGTTTTTGATTTTTTTTTTTGGAAATTAAAATTATTTTGTGTGGTTTTTTAGATGTGGCTGATTGCAGACCGATTTCGCCGTCTTTATCGACGACTACACCGTCTGGTTTTTCGCACAAAGTCGAAGCGCTCATTCCGAGTTCGGTCGCTAGTAATCCCGAAGTTAATAAAGTGTTGGAAAAATTGGAGCTTATAATGCAAAAACCGGAGTCGCAGAATGAAATGGAAGTTAATTTTAGGTAAATTTTGTATAATTTTATTCAATTTTTGAATTCCGTTGTTTCAATCGATGTAAAACGGTGAGCGACATTTTGTTTCACCAATTTTCAACTTTACTATGTAAACAACGAAATGTTTAGCTCAAAAAATGTGAAATTTCGTGTTTTTGATGCACTAAAATGCAAAATTTACGAAAATTTTAAAATTTTAAGCCTAAATAACCACAAATTTCCATAAAAAACATAAAAACTTTCACATCTGATCACTTTCCGATCATTTTTAATACCAATTATTTTTTTTTTCCAGATCAACCGAACTTTGCCCTTGTATCTTAACGGTTCTCTGTACCGAAGTGAAACTCCCAGAGATCGCGGCAGTACTGACATCTTGTGGGCAACTAGCAAAACACACTCAAATTTACAAACAAGACAAGGTCGGTACCCACAACCATACTCAATTTATACAGTTACGACTATCTCTTGCATATCTCCTTATTCATTATAATATCTTTTTTGTTTTCCACAATTGAGCGCTTAAGGGTGTTGTCAAGGATACGAGCGACCACACCCGCGAATGATAAAATACACTTTTGTTGGTATTTTACAAATTACCGGTGTAAAATTAGGAAAAAGTGAGAATATAAAAGTAAAATGAAATTATAGTTCGTCTTTAAATGTTAATTCGGTCCTTTAATTTGAATTTTATTTAAATTTTAGCGAATTAATTAAAAGGACTTTTCGTAGCCTTGGAACGTTGTTCGACTCATAATGACCTTAAATCGAATGTTTTGTTCCTGTTTCCAGGCCTTGAGTGGTTTGATTTATATGATGTAATAGTTTATTTAGTTGAGTAATGGTTTTATTCGATGAAATTTTGGGAAATTTTTAAAAAATTTCAATTTTTTTGATCGTTTTTATCAAATTTTCGTCGAATTTTCATCAAATTAGCGCCAATTTGGAGCTAATTTCACTCAATTTCCTCGTCTCTTGTGGGAAAATGACTCTTTTCCTTTACGAACTATAATTTCCGCACATAAACATCGGTTTATTCGTACTTTTACGGCCGTTTTTGAAGTTTTTGCGATGATTTTTTGATTTAACGGAAATTTTAGGGCTAGAAATTAGGCTTAATCGGCGATCGGCGATTGGTTTTGCTGATTATGTTTCGGTTATAGCAAATGTGTTATCATTTATTATGTATGGTGAATTGATGTGCAGCCTTGACACACTTTTTCCGTTTGTGAGATGTTCAAGTGCAGAATCACAAGTTCGAGCCTTGTTTGGATTTCAACGCCAACTGTCGAAGGTCGGAGTTGGTGGTCAATCTTGCACGTCGGTTTTCGGTTCGACCTTTGTGGGAGATGAAGCAGAGGTTGAAAAGTTGTTGTTTTGATTGTATGGAGATTGGGAGTTAATTTTATGAAGGTGGGAATGGAGTTTTAGGGGTTTTTAATGGGGTCTCGGCGTGTTTTGGTTATCTAATAGCGTGGAATTTATTTTTTTTGTGTTTTTGGGTGGTGGAATTTTGGATTTTTTGATTTATTGTGGAATTATGTATTTTTTGGTTATGTAAAGTGAAGGAGGAAAGTGTTAGATGGGGTGTTTTTTGAGGAAGTTTTGAGTTGTGTGTGAAAATTTTGATTAATTTTTAAGGATTTTGGAGGATTATTAGGGATTTTTGATGTAAATGAGTTGGGAAATTGAGATTTTCGTGATAAAGTGTAGTAAATTTAATGAAAATTTGCATTTTTGGTTGAATTTTTAATTGGATTTGCTAAAAGTTGTTTAAAAAAACCAAAAATTTCATAAAACAAAAAGAAATTAACATTTTTTACTTCTTTTAAAGTAAATTTAAACAGAAATTCAAACGAAAATATAATTTTTCTTTAAATTTCTTTAAATTTTAATAAAAATCAACAATTTCCAGCTCACTAACCCCAAAACAATCCCAAAAATTCATAATATTCATAAAATTCACACTCATTATCACACTCAATCCCAACCCCACACACAAAAAAATCCAAAAATAAAAAAAAAATTAATTAAATTACATAAATAAAACAACATCCATTAAAATTCTATTTTTAACCACCAAAATAAAAATACTAGAACCTTGACTAACCCGTTTCAAGGTCGATTTTGATTGGTTCAAGGATGTTCCCCTTATTTTTTCCTCTATTTTTATACCCAAAAAAAAAATTTAAAAAAAAAAAAATGTCGCCATCCCCTCTACCATAAATTCCCTCACGTTGTGCGGTTAAGTGATGCATCTCAGACTTAAAGTAAAAATCCATTTTTTATGTCAGTCACGACGTTTCCCAATGATGAACTTTCACCCAATCAAATTTCAACCTGAAAAACCGCCATTTTTAATCTGCACACCAACCAATCCCAGTTAATTTTCTCATTCAAACAACCCACTAATTATTCAAACATTATTATACATTATTATCGCCATTATTATTATAATTTACAACATCTTGCTCGGTGAATACAAATTTTCGGTTATTCAACTTCGGTCAAATAACCATTGGTTATTTGTAATAGAAATTTTAAATTTTTTTTTAAAATTTAAAAAAAAAATTTAAAAAACTTAATTTTTTTTGTTTTGACAAGTGGAAAACCTTGGACCCACTAACCTACCCTCATTTTGATGGTTGGGTGTGGGGATAAAAGGGAAAGGGGTTCAATTGGAGGTTAAATAACCCCACCCTTGGTTTGGATAAGTTTATAGCCATTTTGAGATGTTTTATTGCGGTTCCAAGAAGAAAAATTGGAATGTAAATACAAAACAGAGGGTTTGGGCGTAAATTTTAAATATTTAAGTTGTGGGTAGAAATGTAAAAGTGGAAGTTTAAATAAAAATTTAAATAAAATGGATTTTTCGGGGAATTATGAATCGTGAATTTTGTTTTTTGTTTTTTGATTTGAGCGTGAGAAGTAACGAATGAGTGGCATTGAAGTTGATATTTAAATTGAGTAATGATGTGGTTATGGATTTTTGACGGTTTTATGGGTTTTGTAAGATTTGAAGATGAAAGTTGTATTTTTTATTTGGTGTTTTTGGGAACCTTAAATCAAATTTTTGTGAGAAAATGTAATGAATTTACTATAAATTGATATTTTTGCTTGAATTTCTATTAAAATAAAAAGAAATTATCACTTTTTGTTTCTTTTAAAGTAAATTTAAGTGGAAATTTTAACAGAAAGGTAAAATTTCTTTGAATTTCTTCCAATTTCAAACAAATTTTGATGAATTTACTAATTGCAGTTCAGATTTTTGGTTTTAATGATGAAATGTATAAATTTATTGATAAAATACAATAAATTTTTTTAAAATGTGTTTAAAATCCACATTATTGATGAAATTTTAATTATTAGTAAATTTAATTAAAAGTTACTTAAAAAATCAAAACATTAAACAACCAAAATCAAATTATTCATTTTTCCTAGCTAAATAAAATAGAAATTCAAACAAAAGTGAGAATTTTTATAAAAATTTACTAAATTCTATCAAACCAACTACCTTATTCCAGTTACCAATCCCAGGACACGGAATGGGCCGCATATGTAACTTGAAGTCCCCTATTTCAATAAACGACGCAGTTCGCTTGGTGAAACATCACTTGAATCTAAACTACCTGAGAGTTGCGAACGGAGTAAACAAAAATATCGGTAAACAAAAAAATAAATTTAACACCAAATCAATAAAACATGAATTTTTAATTCCCATAGATTCAAAAATATCTTCCGTCGCTGTTTGCGCCGGATCTGGAAGCAGCGTGTTAAAAGGAGTGAAAACTGATTTATACGTGACCGGCGAAATGTCGCATCACGACATCTTAGACGCCGTTTCTTCGGGTGTAACAGTGTTTTTGTGCGAACACAGTAACTCGGAACGAGGATTTTTGTCTGCTTTGGCTCCGCATCTCGTTGAATTATTCGAACGTAAAGTGCAAGTTATAATATCACGCGTTGATAAAGATCCAATCGTTATCATGTGATCATCTAGACAGCTCATTGCGTGCTTATGTGCCTCGTTTGTGTCTGTGTTCCTCAATAATAATCAAATAAATGGTTTTGTATATTTCAAAATTTGAATAAATACGAAAGAAATTGATTTTTGTGGTTTTTTATTTAGTCATATCAGATTAAGTGTCAGATTGTGAGTGAAACGTCAAATAAAGATAAATATCACTTCAAACAACCTTGGAAATTGAGGAAAGTTGAGAAAAAGAAATTCTAAGTTTAAATTCGAGGAAAGGCGGTTGGAAGTCACGTAGAATGACGTAATCGTGGTTGTCATTGATGAATTTCGGCCATTAAAAAACTTGTAAACTAGGCCTAACTATACGCTTACTGCATACAGTGTCATTTAGAAGCTTGTAAATGCGGGATCCTGTCAATCTCCCCTCGAAACTTGGAAAAATTGAAGTAAAGTGTAGGTTCCAATCGCAACTCAATTTAAAATTCTTAAAATAGTCAGCCGTAATTGCGATAAGTTGATTTTTCATCCCTCGATGATGGGAATCCTCAGGGGAAACAATTTGGTCGTTAACCTGTGATTTCGCTGATCGAATTCCATCACCTTTAACCTTATTTTTATTTTAAAAAAAGGTTTAAAAAAGAAAGATAATTATCGGTTGATTTTTATTATTTTTTCCTAATCCCATTCAAATTTTTATTTATTTTCTTTTCTCTAGGTGAATATCCTTGAGTTGTCAAATATCCTGTGCTCTTGTGTGCACTGTAAGGGGTTATAACCTTGTGTGGGCGGATTGACCCTCGAACCCCATACATTTTGTCCCCACAGGGGTTTATTGCAGGTCTGGGATCATCGAGATGAATGCCCTCATCAAAAGTATAACTTCGATAACTGTTTCAAGTAAGAAAATTTCAAAATCATTTTTTCTATTTTTTTAAAACACAAAACTAAAAAATTATTTTTTTCAGGAATTATGAGACCAAATTATGAGACGATTCCATAAGTATATGATTTTTTATACAAATTTCCTCGATCGTAACGAATTTCCAAAAATGGCGGTTCATTGTCTCGATTCGAGGAAGTCTATTTACAGATGATATAATTTCGTTTCATAATTCCTTGAGAAAAATACTTTTCTCAGGGTCAAGGACAATTATAAAGTGAAATAAACAAAACAAAAAAGTAATCCGATAAAAGACAAATTTTTTTTATTTTTTAAAACAAAAAAAAAAGAATTTTGTTAACATTAAAATCGAGGTTGGAATCCGCAATCTCTAAAACCTGTCACATATTCACTTAAGCCCCTTGACCTCGGAAAATGTTAAAGATGGTTGCTTTTGAGGTCATTGCCTTGTGATGAAAGTGAAAAGAGAAGTGTATTTTCACTCGTAATTTACTCCAGGGAGAAAAAGATGCATAAGAAAAGAGATAATTATTTAACCGAGGTGATGTACTTAAGCAGGAAGTGAAAAAAGATGATCGAAAGAAAGGAAGTGATGTTCTTTATTGAGCAAAAGCGCACACGTCAATTGACAAAGGATTTGATTGTGGGAAAATGAAATGATTTGAAAACTATTTTGTGTGGGCTTCACGACGCCATAGAAGGGGCGGTGGTGGGCACACGATGTGTGAAAATTTTTTTTTTTTCATTTCAGTTTACAAACTCAGTTCATTGCCCATGAAATTGATTAGAAAACCTTGACAGAGGAAAAAGCGACACCAGTAGTTGAATAAATTCAATTTGCAGCGTATTTGTGTCGTTTGCATGGAATTAATGGAACCGGATGTTTGGTTGAATTTATTTTCGTGTGCAGAGAATTGTGGGAGTTGTACGGTCCAGCTAAGGTGAGGCAAGGGTGGTACGTCCACTAACCCAGTTCAATAGCCGTGGATGTGGCCACGTTTGAGGTGAACGCTCGCCCAATACGCGTCGTTCGCGTGTATTTGGCGAGTTTGATAAGCATGAGTACTGGAATGTGTCCACACGCTTCTCGGAAAGTGTTTTCAGGTTTCGGGTGGTGAAATTAGGTAACAAGTGCAAGTAATTAGTTAATCGGTGAGCATTTTTATGCATAAAATAGGCTAGAATTGTAGTAAATTCTTATTTTCTTGCAGAAAAAAGCCTATTTTTATATTTAATTGAAGTTTTAATGCATAAAAATGCGTAAATCCTCATTTTTAATGCTTAGTTTAGGCTTATTTTTGAGTTAAATGAATAAACGCAAATGAAATTGTTACTTTTCAGTTTTGAAAAGTGAAAATTAAAATGATTGATATCGCCTTTAACTTTTACTGTTTGGGTAGGAAGAAAAAAATTTCTTCCTATTTCGAAATGAGACACCGCCCGGTTCGAAAACCTCAATCAAGTCTTGCTGTTGGCAGATGTGACTTTGAAAAATAAGAGATGATTGCAAACAGGTCTTGGAAGACATTTTAACAGTTCTTAGAGGTGAATGTCCATTACTCCATTTTTGGACTCAAATTGCAGCAAGAGCTGGTTTTAAAGCTTCATTAAAATTCATCAAATTGACTTTTATCTTTTCCTTAAAGTCAATTATCATTGCCATTTAAAAATTTTTATTTTTTTTTTAGAAAACTGAAAATTTGATACAACATCAATCAAAATCCTAACTTTTTTCAAACTTCTCCAAAATAAAACTTTGACCTTTAGTTTATTTTAAAAATTAATTACTGGGCATAAATTGTTTTTCCTAGAAGTAGGAGTAGCAAAATAGCATCAGCAATGATGAAGAGCCTTGTTTTGAAGATCCATGTTTTAATCTTTAGGAAAATCAGTTTAAGGTGAAAGTGAAAGTTCTGGCCTTGCAACTTCCCACATATTGGAAACTGGTATTGCAGAAATCATTGGGATTAAAGTGTTTTGTTTCAGTTTTCAAGCTTAGTTTCAGTTAATTGTGTGTTGAGCCTTGTGTCATGGCCTATAAGGAATGGTATGACAACATTTGTGGGGAAGAATGTTGCATACCTTCTGATTAAATGAATCAAAATATTTTATTTGTTACATAAATAAGTTTGAGGTGAAAATACCTGTTTCAGGAAACAAAGGAAGTTGATAACTGTTTATGAATACAGTACTGTGTTTCATTGTAGTCTGGGGACAACGGTAACTTTGAAGGTGTGTTCCAGAAGTTTGTAGAATGTCTTTTTTTAATAGTGAAATTAGAAAAGAATGCATCATGTAAGTTTGTAGATTAGATACCCAGATACCCAGCAAAAAAAATTGTAAAATTTTTGCATAGAAAGTAAAAATTTCAATAATTTATGCAGTAAATTTGCAAATTTTTATTTTTGATTTGAAATTTTGTGAATATTTTACATATTTTTTACTAAAATTGTTTTTTATGTAGTTTTTTTTTGTAAAAATTATGTAACTTTTTCTTGGATAGCTTAATAATTACTAAATACATTAGCAATCACAAAACATAAAGAGATTTTAGTACTCCTGAATTTAGCTGCAATGTCTAATTGAAACGGTAGTATAATAGCGGCAACGTGAGATCACGAAATATGGAAATAAAATGACAATTAAATCAAATTGAATATTTAACAGATTGACTACGGTCATTTGCGATATAATTTCAATACCCTCTCATGCTTTGGTACACGAATAATTAATCTTGTCTTTTTGGTTCACATAGCACCCAGTCAATAGTGAAAATGCAATAAGTTCATAAAATACTAAATACTTCTGGATTCTTCGAGTTAAAGCATCCAAAAGAATTAACTTTTCTTTCCATTTGTATTATCTAAATTGAAATTTCATTACCTCAATTAGAATTTCCATAACTTTTCAAGCACAAACTCATTTTTCTTACTCTTTATGGTTTTTTTGACATGTATTTAAGGAATAGAAAGAAGTTCAGACAGTAATTGTGATTTTTTACGAGGTTCAAAGTTCTAGTTCATGAAAAATACATGTGGTTTTAGTTTTTCCACACGGGCTGTAGGGTTAAAAAAAGTTTCTTTGTACAAAGGAAAGTGAAAGCGAATCCGAGATGATGGGAGCTTTGATACGTCCTCTTTTCCAAATGTATAATTATTTTGGAACTCAAGCAGGGGTCAACGAATTCCTTTATGTTTTGCTGGGAAGCAAACTTTGTTTTTACCCTTTTATCCCTTTTTGTGATGAGTGGTAAAAGGGTTTTTGGGTTTTTGGATGGCTTTTCACTCCAGTTGTGTTTAATGTGGGTTTAGTCAGGTGGAATAATAGGTTTTAGGGATGATTTGGCAATTTTTGACGTGTTGAGTGTGATTTTTACCATTCCATTTCCATTATGTGAAGGTCAATGTTCTGCTGAAAGGAAAATTGGGGAAGTAAATAAAAAAAGTTAAATGTTTTGGGTCTAGTAAATTCTAGAAGTAACTGAATTAGTTGAAGTTGAATGTTGTGTTGTGTTAGAATTTATTAAATTTGATAGAATTGTATAGTAGTTCAGTGAATTATGGTAGAATTTTGTTGAAATTCAATGAATTACAGTAGAATTTTGATGAAATGAACATAAATTTTCACCAAATTTACACAATTCTCACACAATTTCATAAAATTTCATTTAATTTCCACAAATTTTCACTTAACTTATACCCAAGCTTTCACTTAATTCCCTCAATTATTTAATTAATCTCTTTGGACTATTAATTTCCACCTATCCACACAAACCACTTCACAAAACTCGTTTCCCACCAAAAAAAAAATCCACTAATTAATTACACAAAATCCTATTGATTTCCTTCCACTTTCCACACCCAAATTCAAACTAGTTTCCATTTTTAAAAAAACAAAAAAATCCATGAATTATGAGCATAAAATCGCATTTCATTACACGTCCTTCTCGCCTACACACGTGTGATGAAATGACACCGTGTCCCTGGCCCCTAATCCGTAGAAGGATCCTCCAGTCACAAGTGTGGGCAATGGCGCCCTTCAAAACTCATTGTCTCTGACTCATTAAAAATCAAAAGGGTAATTCCGCTTAATTTTAATATCCATACACATTATTATTATTTCTTTTTAATGCTTTTGTTGCACATTACCATAGAATTACCTTAACCATCAGCAATACATTACAAAAGCTATTAAAATTGAAGAAATAAAAATTTATTTCTTTGTTTCAAATCTCAGTTTTAATTGGCCTAAAAAAATGCCCTAAAAACTGAAAAAAATTGAGAAAAAAATGGAAAATGAAAAAAAATCTTGACATAATTGAAACTAGTTTTCTTATGGATTTAGCTGAGATCATCAACCACAAAACATTTAATTTTTTACAATGCCAATAACGGAATTGCACCTTCCCACTCGTTCATCTTTATTTCGTCTCTCCGGCCTTTAACATCTTAAGTTTGTTACACCACACCCAATTCACACACCCTGTTTATGCTGCAACACCCACAGAGAGGGTGATGTGGTCAAAATAGAAGCAAAAGCTCCAAAATTGAATTTCTGAATATTTATAATTAATTTCTAGTGTATAGTAATTTCTTATGAATAAATAATTATATCAAGGTTAAAAAAACAATAAGTTTCATGATATAGTAGACACAGCTTATTGTGATCACGGTTAATGTTATCGCTTTTATAAAGTAAAATATTTAAGTTTTCGCACTAAAATTGGTCCAAATTGAGAAAATGGAAAGGTAAAAACAGTCTAAGAAATTTTCTTTTTTGATATTTAAGATCTAAAATGGAATAAAAATGGTCCCAAAATGACCAAAAGTGATCTAATAGTCACTTGATGCAAAGGTAAGAACTAAATTTGACCGAAAATAGTCCAAAATCAATCCCAAAATCTTTTTTTTTCTGGGAGCAAGAGATGAAATTATGTTTTAGAACTGAAGTTGGAGGTTTTGCTACTTAGTTAAGTGAAGGTATTTTGTTTTGTTTTGGATTATTTCAGGTTTTCTATCAACTCCTGCTGTTAGGGGCGGGTTGTTTGGTTGTGGGTATTATTTCTGTCAACTTTGCCTTGTTATTTAGTGACATCTGACTGTTTAGAGACTGAAGTATTTGGCCACCCAAGATTGTATCAATTTTATTCCTCAAAATTCCAGAATAAAATATTGTATTTTTTATTTTTGATGTTAAAGTGATGTTTATTGATGAAGTTGGAAATACAAACATTTAATTAAAATTTTTTCTAAAATTTCAGATGAAAGTTGGTGATTTGGATGAATCGTTGATGTTATTGCTAAAAACCGGAATACCGTCGAGAATCGAGATTTTCGAGAATTCTGAGAAGTAGCGCCAGACCAAAACCGGCCTACAAAATTAGCTCGGCATCATAACCGAAGATTTTTTTTTTCTCAACAAAATTTCAGTATCAGTTCTTAATTTAATGAATTGTTCAATTTTTAGTAAAACCTAATTGAGAATTATAAATTCTAATATTTTGAAAACTAGCTGTAGACTGATACCAGCCAGCATAACCAAACCAAAATGGCGTCATTGACCGTTATGACAAAAACTTAGAAAGTATGCCCTTTAAACTTTAAAAACCGTCTAAAATCACCAAAAAGTTAACATTATGTTTCTTTAGTACTCAACTCCGGCGCCGACGAATGTCCACCGCTATCGAATTTCATCAAATTCAATCAAAATTCAATCAAAATTCACTCATCTCATCAATTCACTGAAAAATTCACCAGACTAGACATCAGGTATATTAATTACATCATAAACGCACTTCGACCTTTAACCCTTACCCTTAGATCGGTCGATAAACCTTTTCCAAGAACACAACCGGGCCTGAAATTCATAAATCCATTTTTAATTTCCAAAAAAAACTCCATCAAACGACCATAATTCAAAAACCAACACAACCACACCATAAAAAAGGCAAAAAAAAGACAAAAAAAGAGGGCAAAAGTGACCTTGACATAGAATTCACTACCCCTCTTGCCTAGATCCCTTGTTTATAAGGGTCACTCGCAATCGGACCTCCTTTTGACACCTGGGCGGAGATGAAAGAAGGGGCAAAGGATGTAATACCTGCAGAGAGGGTTGGGAGAATTGGGGGCATTGAATTTGCAAGATCAAATTGACAAGAGAAAGGGAAGGGGAATATTTTATTCATGTTAACTTCCAGGTAAGTGAGTCATCAGTTTTATCGTTGTAACCCAGATAAGTACACGAATTAAGATTACTGTATTTTAATTATGGATAGATGGAAATCGTGAAGGGAAATTAATCATGGTTTTCCTTTTGGTTTTGTTATTGTATTTATCTGGTTATGAGTAATTAAAGGGATAACGCTTGGCTGGTTTTTCGAGTTTGGTGATGGTAATGAGGTGAGGCCTTGGGGTCTTGTTGGGATAAGGTTTGTGAGTGGAGTGGTAATGAAGAGATTTTGTGACGTGGTGTGTGGGGTTGATGTTTTTTTTTGTGAAAAAATGTTTGGTTAATTGAAGAAGTTGAGGTTTGAGTGATGATGTGAGTGGATGATTGAAATGTTTGGGTTTTTAGTGAAAGATTGAGTGTTTTATTGAAAAATTGACGTTTGTTTTATTGAAAAATTGAAGTTTGTTTGTTTGTTTGTTTGTTTGTTTGTTTGTTTTATTGAAAAATTGAAGTTTGTTTTATTAAAAAATTCAGTAATTTAGTTCTTTTTATTGGAAAATGTGTTTATATGATGGAAAATTGTAATTTTTTTATCTGAAATTTGAATTTCTAATAAAACTCTTGAAATTTTGTAGAAATAATTTTGAGTTTTTATTCCAAAATTAACTATTTTACACACATAATTGAAAATTTCACTTGAAAACTTAACTCTGTTAATAAAAAAATTGAAAATTTCACTTTTTTAATAAAAAATTGAAAATTTCACTTTTTTAATAAAAAATTCAAAATTTCACTTGAAAAAGTGAAGTTCACTTTTTTAATAAAAAAAAATTTAATTTCATCTTCCATGTTACATAAACACCTCCAATTCAAACGTCCATCAACACAACAATTTCTAATAAACCATCTTTTCCTCAACAGATTTCAAGTTCAAGACCAAACCAAATGACGTCACCAAACCACCAAATCCACAGAAAAATCCAAAACCACCTTCCCATATCACCACGCACCATTTCCTCGAAATTCCCAACATCAACAAAATCAAGTAACTCCAAAATACCAAAAAAAAATCTTTATTTACATTTTTTCCTTCCACAGGCACAAAAAAAAAAAAAAAAACCTCTTCACCGGTAATCCGACTCGTTTACACAGCACAAACAAGGATTTTTCATTCGGCGATGCTTTTACAATGCCTCGAGGCATTGTACCACCAATGGGCGCCATTTACGCTCACGTGACTCGCTCGCACAGCACTGAGGTGCGACTCAGGTGCACAGAGCGAAGACGGCGCGCATACAGACAACACACAATCTGTCCGCGAGACAGAAAACGCCGCAACTCCCATAGCGATGGGTAAGTGAGCAAAGTATTAACACACCCACGGGGGGTTTCGTTTTAGGTGTACAAAAGCGTCATATCGGGTTTTCTAAACACCCTCGCTCTGGATTTCGTTACTAAAATGTGCACCGGATTCGCTAAGCAACAGGTGTCGACTACTCGAGTCCGAGGAAGCCATTGTGAATCAAGATTTGATTTTTTTTGATGATTTTTGATGATTTTTTGAGTTTATCGATGGATTATTGGTGATTTGCAGCGATGGAAAGTAACGGATTTTTTTTTGAAAATTTTTATTTTGGATTTTTGAATTTTTTTGTTATAATGCACGTGTTTCGTCTCGCATCTTAGTGTCTGAAACTAACATGACCTCCCAACCTACTTTTCTCTATTTTCCGGCGCAAGGATTTCCGTAGTTGACAAAATGGAGTATGTGATGAGTTTGGAGTAATTTTGAGCGAATTTTGGCGAAATTTTGAGCGAATTTTGGCGAAATTGTTAAATTTAAAAAAAATTGACGATCTGTCGTCTGCTCTCGCTACTAACGCCGCCATTAGGGGGAATCGTGAAGCGTAAAACGGTATAATTTCGGCGTTAGAGCGATTTTGGCGAGGATTTTGGACCAGGTGTTTACGGGGAGTTATTTATAGAGTGAGATGAATGTGGAATCGTTGAACCGTGAATTTCTATATCGGAAGTCGAAGTGCTTAGAGATTGCTATCTGCTTTCTCATTTGTAATTTAACGGACTTCTATTTCGTTTGAATGAAAGATTAGGTCATTGTGTGGCTTGGTAGTTGTTACACCTTTATTTTTTAATAATATGGCTTTGGAATAAGTGAAAGGTGAATGGAAAATGTAACAAAAATCAAATAATTCGCTTTGTTTATGTAACAAAAGTTAAAAACGAAAAACATATCCTGAATTAGATAAGAATATCGGAAAAATGAATTTTGACTGTTTGGTAAAGGATTTAATGATGTTTAAACGCAATATATTTGGGAATTGAGTTATTTGGATTTGGTTTTAAGTCATAGAATTTGCGAAATAGAATTTTAGCTCAAATTTAAAGACCGCACGATTAGATAAGTTTTTATTAAATTTTCAAATTATGATATTTTCATAAAGAAAGTTATTTCATTATGATCTTTTTTCAGTGTACAGGTCGAACCTCGATATAACGAACTCGAAGGGACCGTCAAATCTGTTCGCAATATCGAGAGTTCGTAATATC
>JAQIXT010000370.1:0-39523 GCA_034700445.1 Stenotaenia linearis
GAAGTCTTTAGCAAAAGCTTTGAGAATCACATTACTTCAATGGTAAGAGCTCTTGCTCACTTTTGGAGCTTTTGCTTGACTTTAATCATACCAGCCATTGACTCTATTTAACCAGGTCTGGTCATATCAATTGGTCATGACCAGATCGAATCAGATCAGGATTTTGTTTCATTTGCATAAAACTTTGATTTGGGTGGATCAGAATAGAATTGACAGATTTGATCTGGACTACTTTACCCATGATCTAATGAAATCTGCTCAGATCTTATCGATTTCTAAGGGAGATTTTGGAGCAAGTTTAAATGGCACTTTCAGTTTGGTTTGAGTTTCGAATTTAATGAATATCATTGATGAGAAGTTGTATCAATTCTCTGGAAAATCCAAGCTTCTAACCAAACCGGAAGTAGTACTTTAGCTTCCTCCAAATTGATAAGTTATATCGAAAACCTTTTAATTCTAAAGTTAGGGTAATCTAATATGTATAGTCATGGCCAGACAAAACTTATCAATTAATCATTGGCTATCAATGGTGAAATGTGAAGTTTTTTGGGTCACTTAAACCTCATCAAAATGCATTGATGTATAAACAAATTTAATTTAAAACAATTTCAACCATCAATTTTCTCCCATCAAATTGCTCATAAAAAACTAATATCACCCCACTCCACTCCAACCTCCCCAAACATAAAAAGAAAACAAATTCTATTATTTCAACTACAAAATAAAAAAAACAACCATCCATTCATTCACTCCAATTCATTAATTTCATTGCTGGAAAACATTCAATGACTTTTCATTAAGAATTAATAAGTTATTTCAGTCAATAAATTGATCTAAGAAACCTTTTTTCCACTTCCTTAATTCACTCCTTTTGCTTTGTTGCAAATGCAGCTGTTACCGGCTGCTTGTATCTCAGATGACAGATGGTCTTTCGTCGCGTCTTTTTGCTCCAACTCCAAGTCTGCGCAAAACAAAGACAAAAAAGCGACTCCGCACCAAACCTTTCTTCGACACCAACGTTAAATTCAGGTTTAAGTAATCTACGGTTAAGATAAACTCTGGACTCGAACTCCGGTTAAAAGAACTGCGCGTCGAATTAATCGATACGTCACTCTTTCATCTCTTCTTTATCCTAAAGAGCTAATTTATTCATGCAGTATATAATTACTAATCGATAATTTCAGTGGTAAAATTTGCAGCAACTAATTTTGAAAAGTTAAGGTCTATCTCTTGAACTAAGATCCGATTAACATAATCAATATAAAAGAGCAGAGACAAGCGCTTCATCTCAGACATGCATAATTAATCCAAGGAAAATGGGGCTGAAAAATTCATTGTGGATAATGCTATTATCTTGTAAATGCTGTTTGTATTAAATTTAGAAATTGCAGTTTGCTATGGGATCATTTGCTCACTAATGGGTTTAGGCTTACAAGACTTTTCACAAGTTCAATGATCTAATCCTGTGAAATGATAGTAAAAAAGTGGAGAATTCCTGTCAGAAACAGTGTGCCGGGTTCCTTATTTAGATTTCCCATAATCCTCTTGGATCTTGTTGGGGCGCGGAGCCATGTGGCGCGGTCAGTCAATCACAGTGCAGTTCCACGCTCGATTTCTTCCCTTTTTGTGAGGTGAACTGGTCACAAAACTCCTCGAACAGACCAAACATTCCGATTGTTGTAGCGAAACAGTCGCGTACCGTACGAGAACTGACCAGATCTCGCTTCGTGTTCTCAAATTGTGAGAAAGTATGTGTACTATTCTATTAAAATAACGAGAAAGTTTTGCAATTAGAATATGGGTGTTCAATCAGATCATTCAGGAATTCTGATATACAAAACGTCTGTTAGTTAAAGTTGGTATTCTTGACTTTGAAGTTGTGCTTGGAGTAAAATCTTGTTCAATTGCCAAGGTTCGATGAGCTGACCGCAATTATGCTTGAAGCGAGCAGAAAAATGGCAGATCAAACAAAGAGAATTGACCATATCAACTGTTATTATGAACTTGGCTCGTTTGTACACGATGATATTAAAGTTGATAGTGCACCAACAAGTTGAGGTTAAAGTAAACCTTCAAAATCTTTTTTGGATGTCTGAATGAAACTTAGTGGTGCAACGCATGAAATCAAGTACCGGAGTTAAGCGAGTTAATTTTCTCTGATTTTAGCAATGCCACTTAACATACTAAATACAATTTTCATAGACATTGTTCCATTCTAACAACAACTGTGTCTAATACAGATCAAGTTACTAAGAACTGGTTGAAGCAAATCAGCTGAAACTTAGTGACCCACAGAATTGACCAAATGGACTTGAGCCACACCTGACCAGCCAATCATAAAACTAAATAAATTAAACAAAATTAAATCAAAAACACAAACAAATTAAATAACACATTAAATCCTTTAAAAAATGTAATCTCAATTGTAAATAATCTCCCACAACTCCACACATCTTGACTAACTTCCAATCTAAATCCTTTACCAGATAAATTCCATTAAACTAATCCACCAATCCTATTATCCAAGAACATTCCCATATAAAATATTCAAACCTCAAACAATTATCTTCCTCACTTGAAAATGCACTCTCCAAACACAGCCGTCTTCGCCGAAACTCCGCTTTACAATTTCGATTGCCCCATCTTAATCTCACCCTCGAGTGCCAGACAATCAACTTGTTTATAGCTGATTGCAGGTGTATATAAAAATCTATTCCTCACATTTATGACTCATCAAGTGGAAATGCATCTATAAATTAGAGCCAAAAGAGTTATTGACAAGCGGGCGCCACTCCGAATTGCTGTTAACTGCGCTTGGACATCGACTTATGGTCAGCCATATAATAAATGGCTCACATCAAAGGGAAAAAATTGACCACTGATTTCTGATAAACTCATGCTGCTTTTCTCCACGTGATTCACTCACCTGCACTTCCTCCAATGACTCGTTTCATTGGCCGCGCTGTGAAGTCCACGACTGTTTTTATGGTCACCAATAAGAGAGCCACTTTGGCTTGCCCTTTGGCATTACCTAGATCTGGCCTAACTCACCCTAAACTATTTATAGGCAATCAAGAATGTGCAACTCGAGATTTATTATGTATTTTAGCTTGATGAAAACAGTTACTGAAGCCGGCGCTTGTAAAAAATTCAAGCCGAGTGCATTTCCTTTAAGAATGGATGACAAATGTTAGAGATCAGGAGTTTTCTACTTGCAATTTAAGTGTTTCGGAGTGTAAAATGTGTCCAATTTACATAGAAATCAATACTGAATCTAAAATGTTTAGAAGAAGCGACTGCGGGAGTTGCGCCGGATGGAAAAGGTTTTTATGGCTTTTTCTCCAGAATTCTTGTTCTATTTGAGTCTTTTGATGCGTTTCTTTGTAGCACTCTTCTTTCTTTCTTGTTGGTTTTTAGCCGCGACTCTTTTCTCCTTTGTTCTCGGTTTTTCGTTGTTTCTCTGCAGCTCCATTAAAACACATTAACTTACGTTAAAATTAGCTGTGTGTCGTGCGAACGTGAAACTAATCCTCGATGTCCATCGATGAATTCTTCTAACACTTTCGTAATCATGTCAACAATGTTGCACACCGACTTTCTATCTTTCTGTTCTTGGTTTTTGTTTTGTTGGTTGTCTCCGACTCCATTCGGAGGATTTGACTTAATTGTATCGGAAACATGCGACAATGTTTCCATTTTAACTTTTAAGACGTCACTGTTTATTTTTTTCTTTTTGATTTTTAGTGAATAGAGACTTGGAAATAAAAAGGAAAAAAAAATCAAGGTGCACTTCATCAACCATGTAATCAGGAGAGTAAATGGTTCAACGAAATAGGAAGTAATGAGTGTGTATGAAGGACGTAATAACACCATTCGGGGTATACGATACGTGAACTATTACGGCCAACGTGATAAGAGTCGCCTTCTACTCGATTACTCCCGTTGGGAATAGTATCGCAAGGTGATTTCGGTGAATACACGTCAAGGCAATTCAGATGGCTTTTGATAATACACCTGCCTTTTTTCCCTTGGCCAATCCATCTACGTTCTTTCTGCAGCGCTTTCTATCGTCTTTTTGTGGGTTAAACGACTTGATTTCGGAGATTTGGCTATTGAAAGTTGTAGAAATATTATTAATGATATTTTGTAAGTAATCATCACAAACATTCCTTTTTACAAAAATAACCAATTAAGTGCCATCTAAATACACATTCCATCTCATTCGTAACTTCCGGTTACCTTGAGATGACGTCATCTCAAGTTAACCGTTCGTTACTTCATTCGATGGAATTATCATCAAACATCACTTGGTAAGTTCGTTTAATTTTTAATCTCAAAACCATTACATACACTTCAATCAGCCCTCTATACCCAACAAAATCCATCAATCTTCCTTCGACAACCGACAAAATAGGCATTTTGTTGTTTTTCGATAATTACTTCTTGTTTCGCTCTACCATACAAAAAAGGCGACGTGACCAGACTCTTAACAACACAGCCTTTTCAGATCATTATTGGGATAAGAGAGCAACCGATCATTTGTCTTTGATTGCCTACTCACACAAGCATGATTTGTTGGTGCAAGCACCAGAGTACTAACGATCTTCTCTATCGTTTAGTTACTTCTTATCAACAGACATGTGATAAATGTAGATGTGTGTATCGTGACATGACGAACGTTAAAGCTAAATGTAGTCTTTCGAAAAACAAGCGTTAACCTGTTTGGTAAGGTTTTGGTAACTCGTTAGTCAATAGAAGGAGATGGGATTATCATACCCAGGTAAAAAATTTCTATTGAATTCTATAGACCTTTAATGTAATTCAATGGCATTAAGCCTAATTCTACAGTAATCTATATAATTTTTTTACCTGGGTATTCACGATTTAAATGATTTCCATCAATTTATAAATCAAAATCAAGGCATATAAGAGATTTCCAGTTATGTTGAACCCTTTTTCCAACTCTGTCCGTCATTTTTGGCACGTTGGACCAGCGTAAGGTTTTACCGTAGAATGTTTTTGAAGGGTGTTTTGATTCTTGATTTGGCGTTGAGGATATTGCATGAAGCTTGTTGACTTCCTCGAGGAATTTCCCTCTGAAGAGGAAGTTAATGAACTCGAAGTGGAGAAAGAAATGTGCAAATTAATTGAAATGTTGGCAACAGTGATGGAAATGGTGTGTTTTAAATGTGAAAAAAAGAAAGTTGTTTCTTCTCAAATTTAAATTATTCAGTACGTTCTCGATTTAAAGGTCAGAGTTGACTCCTCGAGTTTTAATATTAAAATAGTGTGATATGAATGAAATGACTTTGCTTCAGTTCATTAAATCATCTCTTGTAATGCTTCCATAATAATTCTTCCTGTGTTTCTCAGTTTTTCCAACAATTTCCACATTTTTAATCAAATCTCCAACAATTCTTCCACCAATACATTTCATTCAGACAAAATAAAAACTTAATCCAAACAGGCCACACCAAATAATACTTCTTCAGCAAACTTATTGCCATCACATTCCCCACCAATCAAACCCAGAGCATATTGAAACTGCCTCCATTACTTATCCATACATTTACTTTTGCAGAGCATGCTGGCAGCTGTAGGTCTGTGACTTGGAAATGAATCACCTGAATGCCACACACTGGTCAGCTCCTCCATCTTCTTCAGTAGATCAAGACCCAAACGACCAGTGCTCTTATAAAATTGGCATATACGGATGGCGCAAGCGATGCCTCTACTTATTCATATCAGTCCTCTTGGTATTGATCATCATCAATCTGGCCTTGACCATGTGGATAGTGAGAGTGATGGATTTCTCAGTGGTAAGTTTTCTTAGTCTTGGAAAATGGGAAAAAGTTTTTCAAAATTTTCTTTGTAAACTTCGGTCTGTGGAAAACTTTAAAATTCTTGCGATATCCAATTCAGACAACAAGAAGTCCACAAAACATCCTGAGAATGTCCAGAAAATGTCCAAGTCCCATAAATGGCATCTCATTACTGTCCACATGACTTTCATTTCAGTTCCAAAGATTTCTTTAAGACATGCTAGAAAGTTCCTTGTGTTATGTAGGATCTTATCCTGTCAACTCAATCCAATCTGAGTATTTAACATTAGCAGGAACTTTCTTAAAGAGTGAAGTTGCTGATGAATTGTTTACAGGATTAACAGGGATTAGAGGTGATTAACTTGTACTAGTTTTCTAATTGGACTAAAATCAGAAATCTTCCACTTTGTCTGCGCTGACCATTTTTTCACGTAAAAATTTTCACTTCCACTTCACTTTGTTTCTCTTTAGCAGATAAAGTAAATTAATTTTTCCACTTCATCTTGAGGTGTATACTAGGTTTTACATACAGGTCGAACCTCGTTATTACGAACTCGCTTATTGCAAATTCCTCGTTGTAACGAATTTTTTAAAAAGTTTGGTTGGATTCCTATCCATTCATTCAATGTTAAAAAATTCGGATATTACGAACTCTCGATATTGCGAACAGATTTGACAGGCCCTTCAAGTTCGTTATATCGAAGTTCGACCTGTACAAACTAAATTTTATCTCTTAAAGAATTATACTGAATCCAAAGAACTGACCCTTTAATCCTCGACTCCGATAATTAAAAACCGATGATACAGAGCTTCCGTAGTTCCCACACGTGACAAATTTCATATCACATTCCCATTTCTCTCCAACTCACATTAAAAATGAGTTGCATAAAATATTCCATACATACTTCTGACTTTATTACATTTTTCCTTACCTAAAGCTCACTCAGTGTAAAATGATATTGAAAATCCACACAGCTCTTGGCTTTGTGTTGATTAATCACACAACTGTTCACATATTCCATTTCTTTTTATGTCTCAACATTGCAACAAAACCCCCACATATTTTTGCTTTATTTGCACTTTTCTATTTTATTTTTCTGTTAGTGAATAAAAGATTAATTGCAGCTACAAATGGTCAAAAGGATTGTAAAATTTTATTATAAGTCATTTATTTTCTGTGGCTGGATTTTGGAAGTTGTAATAAGTGTAATGAAAGTTGATTGTGATCTGAAATAGATGTTGTAAAAATGTCCCAGCATAAATCCTTTTTTATGATGTGGTAGTAAAAGTTGTTAATTAAATGAAATTCATTAGGGAAGTTATTAATACAACAAGGTGATATTATCAGCTTATTAGTGCAGGTTAAATGACAGGTATTTTGGAATAATAAATGTGGTTGTATAAATAGAGGTAAGGGATGGGTTTGAATTGTTGGAGGAATGGAAGGGTGGGGTTGGTAAATGTTGTATGAGGATAATTAATGTGTAAAGGTATTTGTTATTAATGAGAAAGTGGTGTAAGATGGTGTAGCAAAAAATGTAAAAGAAAAATGCAAAATTGTTGCAAAAATTTACTGTAAACTTCAAGAAATGGAATATTCTTGCAAAATTGTAGCAAATGTATGAGAAAAATTATTGTTTTTACAAAATTATACAAGAAAAATGCAATATTGTGTACAATACTAAGAAATTCTTACAAAATCTTCAAGAAAATGCCAAATTCTTTCAAACTCCACAAGAAATTTTTAAAATCCTTGTAAAATCAACCAAAAAATGTAAATTTCTATCAAAATCCACAAAAAAATGCAAAACCATCCACAAAACATCAAGAAAATTACTATAAACATACACAACAATCACCTTCAACAACACTACCACCACCTAATCCCCCACACCTACCTACCCATCCCAACCCACCCCTTTAAAAACCACTCTCAATAACTCCCATCACACATCTTCATTATTAAAACAACCAGTAAACATACCCTCACCAACACTAATAAAAATCTCAGTAACCCTCATAAATCCCCCAAACACAACTTCCATACACCAGACAATCAATAACTGTGGTTGAAACAAACCAGAAAAAGCCAACAAGTTAATCTGAGTTATTAGACACAAACTCGCCTTGCAAAATGCCTTAATTGGCAAAACGGCACACTTTAATCCATCGGCACCCACACGTGCAAGATATGTTTGCTTGCGAGTTCAAAATGACGGATTAAGAAGAGCATGGTATTCCCTAAAGAGGCAGCTTCTTCGTCTAATTACTTGTGTTAATCGCCTGCCACGATTCATAATCGGGTTTACCGGTCCCCTGAGCGTTGTCGTGATGAGCAGCAACAGCTCTTCGCAAACCACATCAACATCTGTGTCCTTTCTGACATTAAGTGGGGGTACAATGGGTGGATGAGGTGTAAGATGGGAGTTGGATGTCTGTTTTGATGGATGGGAACATCTCAGGTAAAATTTGACTTGAACGCCGAGCAGTTTTAATATTATCAAACATCGGCCGATTAAAAGTCGAGAAATGTTTCAATCGACCAATCGGAAAAGAGAAAATTTTAGCGATAATCTATTCGGCCAATCACAATTTACATTCCGCCATGTTGACGTCTTGTGTGACGGCCCTTCTCTTCTGCCTGGCTTTATTTCTTTTCTCTTCTTGGTTTTTGTTCCATTGGTTGTCCCTGTCTTTGTGAGCATTGGTCAAATTGCTGAAGTTGCTGTAGACAAATGCAAACATAAAATGCCGTAATCTAACGTTGTCTTATATGAACATTGCATAGACTTTCTAGACCTCCTTCCCCAATATTTACCCAATATTCTAGGCCTTCTAGACTGAGTTCCTAGACAAAAATGCAATCCTTCAGCTTTTTGTAGAAAATTTTAGACTCACTAAACACAATATTTTAGATACTTTAGTCATCATTGCAGAATTTCTAGAAACTATTTTAGGTTTTCTAGTCATTAACATTCAGTTTTAGAACTATTATTCTAGATTTTCTAGAGACTAATCTAATTTTCTAGACCTTAAACACAAAATTATTACAAAATTCAAGACATCCTCCATAGAAATTCAAATTTCCTACATTTAACTACTCACCAATCCACCAACCATTACATTTCCCTTCCCCCACTCTCCCCAATTTCCATCCAAACTAGAAAAGAACAAAATAATCTGAAGAATTTCCCCTCCCCCATTTCAAATTACAGTCTTAGTGCAGCATGTTGACACAGTGCAATTCGAGCAGCACACTTTCCAAACTCACTTTGCAATGTCAGGAAAATGGCATCCACTAAAACATTTGCAGAGGTAGCATCATGTTCTCTCCGGGGAAACACCTTGTTTTGAGATATGGAAATCTCCTTAACATCCCCACTCCACACCCCCTCAAGCAAAACTCTATCCCTTCATTCTTCCTTATTACATCACCCCAATTTTCAATTTCATATTTATTTTCTCCACAGGAAGGAATGGGAAAACTCAAAATAATGGACAAAGGATTGAGGCTAGAAGGAGAAGCCGAATTTCTACACACTTTTTATACTACCAATATCAAAGGGAAAAAAGTAAGTGTAGAAATTTTTTTTGTTAGGGGAAATGTGTAAAGTCAGCTTGAAAAATGTCTAGACAGGATGTTTAGTTTATCGAATAAAAGCAGCGATTTGGTTCAAACAAGCTGCCATCTTGAATTTTTATTCCTTCGTGAATCATTAATTGAAAAATAATAGTTGAAATGCCATAAATGTTTTAGATTTTATTTATTAAAAAAAGAATTATAAATTTCAAACTGTAGCCGAAGAATTTAGGAATTCTTAGTCGACTTCGTATTTTTTAATATGTAAAAAAAATAATGTAAAGTTAACTTTCACATTGAATGTTACATGGATTATCAAGCTTTTTTTAAATGTAAAGTTGATTTTTTTTGCAGTGTGTATTTATTTTTTAATCCCAGACTAAAAACAAGATGTTCATCCTCGAACATTCTCTTTACACTCTAATTAGTGTAACTTTTGAATGAGAAACAGTGCTTTTGTAACTAAAATCACATGGTAATAATAATGTTAAGTAACAACAGCACAATGCAGCTAGAGTGAAGATAGCTTCAGATGCTGTAATTGGCATTTAACTCCAACTACAACTACTGCACTCTTCCTTAAGAACTTTCTCATAAATAATAAACAACACTTAGATCTTTCTCATTTCTATCTTAATCAAATAGAGAAGCCAAAAGGGAGAACCTCTGAGTATTTAAAAAAATCCAAACAATTAGAATACTTAGGGGAAAGTCCAATTTGCGAAAGTTACAAGTCTTTAAATTGTCAAAAATGTGTGTCTAATGGTGGGTTCACACTTGTGTTCACACTTGACCATAACATAACTTAAGAGAGACGTATGGTGCATTGTGGGATACTAAGTGCCTTAAGTGCTAATTCAACTCTGAGTTGAATTAAGCAGTAACGTAACATTTCATGTTACGTTCAGCCAATCAGCAACTGCCTTGCTTCAAGCTGGACATGCCACTTTGTGTGCAGCTATCTCATTGGTCAATTTGAACAAGAAGCAACTGGCAAGTGTGAACACACTCAAGTTATTAAGTCTTAATTTGTTAATTTAATGTTATGTTACGTCAGGTGTGAACCTAGCATTAGAATCGATGAAATACGGTAGTGTGCTGTTCTCAAACAATGCGCTGCAGGAAAGTTGATTTTGTAAATAATACGCTGGTGTACTAAACGGTAATATACGATACATCCAACCTAGCCATGTTTTTAGTATAAATTGGGGAAAAACATTATTGTTACTTGCGTGTACTTACCCAAGGCATTTTATCGGTTTTTATGGGTTTTTATTAAAAGTTGAAGATCTAATCTTATTTGATCATCTGTGAAAGGGGAGGATGGTTTGATGGGAATGAGAAATTCTTGGTGAAATGTATAGGGCAAGGTTTGGGAGGTGATGGGTCGTCCAGTTTTTCATCCATCATTGGTCGTTGGGGCTTCATTACCCCGTTCTTTCACATCAATTTCTGGGGTTGGTATTGATCAAAAATTCTGCACCGCGTCCGCAAAATGACAAAACAGATCACCGAGAGGAGAAAAAAGCAAAGTGCAGTTGTGAAGAATTTCAAGAATTCGAATATGGGTGAGTTTGAAGCGGGTCTTCGTCGGTGGGGTAAATGGGAGGGGGGTTAAGCAAAGTGTGGAGGAAATAAAAGCAAATTTGATGAAAATTTGGGTGGAATGGGTGGGCTTCACTGTTGAACGGTGTTTTATGTGGGGGTTATGGGATCTACAGCTGTGTTTGGAAGGGTTTTAATGTCACTTCCGGTTTGATTGGGTACTTGAGATTTTATGGGGAGTGACTACATGTGTTTATTAATTGCTTTGTGTAGTATCAAGGCTCTGAAGAAATCGGAAGTGACATTTTAAACCGCTCCAAATTCCATTTCACCATTTTCAGCTTAATTCCAGCCATTTGGAGCAATTTAAAACGGCACTTCCGGTTTAATTGGACACTCAAAACTTCCTGGACACCAACTCCATCATCATACCTCTGCACCCAAAAAATTTCAACCTTCTCCGAAAACCGGAAGTGCCATTTAAAACCGCTCCAAAACAGCACTTCATTCATTTTCACCAAAATACCATTTGTTTAAATTCCCAATTTTTGACTTAAAGCAAAGTAGAAATCTCTTTACACTTTTTTCCTCTATCTTATCAGTGTAATTAATGTAATTTCTGTGATTGTGTGAAGCCATTTCCTTAGCACATTGTAATGAGTTCAATTTACTGTATTAAGGAAAAAAAAGGAAAATTTTTCTGGATATTTTTCTTGTTGGGAGTTTTATAATTTGCAAGTGTAATCACAACCAAAATGAAAGACTCAAGCTACTAAAGAAAAGTTAATTAAAATCACACACTTGGTAATTATATAAAAGGGAAAAAAATTGATGAAAAGTCACATTTCCCTCAAAATTACTGCTCTTGATTATCATAATTATAATTCTCAGCCTTTTCTCCACTTAAAAAATTCATCCTTACACAAAAAAAGTGATAAAGAATAAAAAATTCATTGTACAATAGAAATTAAAGTGTTTTTGTGCTGTAAGGAATTAAAAATAAAAAACCGACGAAACCGGATTTTACCTTTTCGGTTGTATCTTAGGATTGGATAAAGATAAAATCAAAAATTAAATATATTTAAGATGGTCAGTATGTGTAAAAACTTTTCTAAATTTGGTTTAGGGGTCTATGAAAGCCATGAAAAAAATTATAATTAAATAAGTGATCTTTTTCATTCATGAATTTCAAAAATTCAGAAATTCTGTCGATAATTGGTTACAAAAATCACTATCAAATCTTTTGAGGTTTCCGTAGACCTGTAGTTCAAATTTAGTAAAGTTTTCAGATGTATTGAGCATCCTAAATCTGTTTAGTTTTTGATTTTTTCTTAATTTGTTCCAAAGTTATGACCAAAAATGTAAAATCCTGTTTTCGACGGTTTTAATAATTAATAATTATTCCGTTAATAATTCCTAAATTACTCAACCAAAATCCATCATAAAATCCTTGTAAGCCTCCGTAGAGCCAATTTAGAAAAGTTTTTAAACATATTGAGCATCCTAAATCCGTTTAGTTTTTAATTTTATCTCAATCCGTTCCCAAGTAATCTAAAAAAAAAAAAATCCTGTCTTCTCGATTTTTCGTTTCCAACCAAAATCCAGTATAAAATCCACTGCCAAATTCTTCAAAGCCTCCATAGACCCACAGTTCCAATTTAGAAAAGTTTCTACACATATCAAGCATCCTAAATCCATTTAGTTTTTAATTTTATCTCAATTTGTTCCCAAGTTACAGCCAAAAACGTAAAACCCTACATCGACAATTCTTCGTCCACAATTCCCAGACTATCCAACCAAAATATATCTCCACCCATTTCCCCTTCTAAATCATCCCCTACTTCCTCCAGACATTGATTTAATTTCATTTCACCCTTTCAGGACCGGTCCCTGCAGATTAAATCAGGGAGGAATTTGACTCTCCACGCGAGGAATCATGTGGGAGACATCAACACTCGACTCTTTCTCGGTATCTCGCACTTTTATTTATTCTCGTGTTTATTTCTCTGCTGCCACACCACTGCAAAGATGGCTGATATTTATACCAAATTTATTGGGTTTCTTGGGAAAAGATATAAACTCTTTTTATATATGTAAAAATTGTCTCGTATTTTTAAAAGCGAGTGAAAAATGATCAATTTTGAGTGAAAAATCTTGTAATTTCAAGAATTTTCAATTTTTTTAAAAGGAAATTTAAAGGAAATGGAGTTTGAGTTTGTTTTTAATGAAGATTAATAGTATAGGATAGAGAATTTATGGGTAATTAATAATTTTTTTGATGTTTTGGTTAGGAGACCAGAAATTAGAGGTGATGGCGTCTCAGTTCAAAATATCGAATTCGCTTGGGAAAACGATTTTCTACGCTACTGATGATAGAATTGATGTAGCGGCTGAGCGACTTCATGTGAATGGTAAGGAAATATTCGAGTTTGTCACTTACTGTATGATATTGTTGTTGATTGATGTGTGAAGTGTGGGAAATTTAATTTCTAGGTGTTTTTCTGTGAAAAATAAAGTTTGTGTGAGTGTTATTCTATTTTTGGTGAATAAAACTGATAAATTTGAGTGTTTTTGCTCACCGGTGTCAGTTATTTGTAATTTGGTCCCGCGGAAATGTCACTGATGTGTAATTGTCGCTTAAAGGTGTGGGAATTTGAAGATCTAGTATTAAATTGAATAGCAATGGATGAAGTATAAATTCGATGATTAGATGTGAGTGTTTTCACTTACCGGTGTCGCCCATTTGTAATTAATTCTGTTAGAAATGACAAATTGTCATCAATGGTGTTTTAAAATGTTCGAAATATTAATTTTTAGCCGTTAAATTAAGTATTAATCAATAATATGTCGATAATAACGTGAAAACACGAGTGTTTTCTGTCATCAATGATGGCATTTGCTATTTAGTCTCGAAAAACGAAATGATCGCACAATCGACACTTAAATAAGTTGAAAATGAGTTGTATAACCTGTAAATCAACCAAAAGTTAATACAATGTAGTTTAAAACAGCTAAAAACGAGTATTACACTCACAGTTTAAACGCGTCTAAATCCCTCGGATCGGCCATTTGCAATCTAGTCCCGCAGAAACGGCGCGCTTGCTCAGTTAATGATTTAAAATGTTAGAAATTTGATTTCTAATCAATTTTATCAAATATTAACAAATCAAATACAAATAATAACAATAAAAAAATATTTTTCAATCATCATTGAAAATTATCGGTTATTTACAATTCGCAGAAACGACCAATCCAAACTCTGATTGGTTCATCAAAACATCCAAACTCCCAAGTCCCCAAAATCAACAACAAATCAATAAAACATCACTAAAACATTTATTTCCTCAACTCATTCAACCTGATACAAATTTTAAACCCTTCAACGTGAGATTTTACACCAAACAGCAAATTACACGAACATAAAACTCCTTGAAACTCGCCAACAAACAGATATGCAACTGAGAAATGCCATTAAAAGCAAGAATACTCTTGATGAAGGCAGCCGGAAATGATATTGCTTAATTTTTCACGGGTCAACCAATTTCACAAGTGAGAAATGGAGTGCTAACTTGATGGAAAAGATTAACACAAAAGCACTTGCAAAAGGGTTGAGTGAGGTCAAGAATGAAGAAAGACAAGTCACTTTCCCACCTCAAACACCACATACAATTAGAAAACAGAAATAAATCTATAAACTGCACATTTCCCTCTCCCTTTTTCTTATTCACACCATAAACTTACCTCAAGTGAAAATAAAGAGCTTTAAATGGGTTATCATTCCATTTTATGAGTTGCATAATCAGTTGATAGAAGCTGGCAGCCAATGGTAATTTGCTAGACAAGGTCCATTTGTAAAGGTGTTAATGTGCAAAATGTCTGGCATCAGCATTAATTCATTACACTTTGCCATAGAGGCATAGCCTTAATTAAATTTTTGACCCAATGTCTCTTGGCACCCCAACTCCTTAATTGCTGGTATTAATTTGAATTTTTTTTTTAAATTTTTTTTTAAAGAAAAAAAGATATATAAAAGTTGCAAGTGAGAAATGAACATTGCCAAGTTAGCAATGGGTTAAATGCATGCAAGATACACATTTCTTGTCCTTTGGAATGTTCCTTTGTCATGCACTTTGCTCAATTGCACACACAAAGTACAAGTGGAAGGTGGAGTTAGCAAATTTCTCTTCAACTACATCCATTACTCACCCTAATACAAGGGTTTTAAAGAAGAACTGACAACTTATTGCTGAATCTTTTGGGAGTATTTCCCCTTTTCTCTCTTTACTTCTCATAAAAACCATAAAACTTTCCCTCGGAGATGTTAAGTTATTGCTGATCTTTTGTAACTGTCATAAATGTTGGGAAGAAACCAACTTATTGCTGAATTTATTATTTTATTTTCTTTCAGTTCATATATACAATTGAGGCAATGACTTTTCTTTACTTTTTATTGACACTGTGTAGGAATTGGAGGTGCAGTTTTCAAGGGATCAGTACAAACTCCTGTGGTCATGTCAGAGTATACAAGTGACCTCAAGTAAGTGCCATGTTAGGAGATGCTTTAGAATAATGGCTTTCGGAACGGTCTTATTCGTTCGATCCAAAAGCTCTTGGTAGCTGGTTTCGACATTCGGCGAAAACTTGTACAGGCTAGGATTTTGGATTTCAAAACCTCTGAAATCAATGAAATCCTATGAAATATTTGAAATCTAATAGTTTGCACATGAATTTCCAGTTTCTGAATGTCGGTTACCGGTTTTCGGTAAACTGCGAAACCGATTTCAACATTCGATGAAATCTTTTAAGGGAGTGGATTTTGGATTTCAAATCCTTTCAAATCTTTGAAATCCAATGAAATATTTGAAATCTAATGATTTCTGCTTGTCAATTTCAATTTCCAAGCATAAGTGTACTGGAATTCTGATTCCAGTCCACTTGTGATGACTTTTGCTGAAGCTGTTATTCTAAAGTCAATAAGGATGATCAGAAGTAATGATTTGCTGATGGGGAATCTCATTGCTGACAGATATCCAAATTGCAGGATAGAATCGCCGACGCGGTCTTTGATCTTCGATGGACCGGAAGGGATAGTCATGGAGTCAAGAGCTGGAGATGTGAAGGCCAGTTGTCTTATGGATCTCAAACTACAATCCACTCAAGGAGCTGTAAGAGCAATAGTTTTTTTTGTTACAAGAGTTTCCTTTATTTATTTTTTTATTGGAGGATTTTATTGCTATTGAATTTTTATGTTGGGAATTGTCCACTTGCAGTTTGTAGTCTCAATTAAGAAGGTTGGGAAATAAAAAGGATTCCTTTGTGGATCATAAATTCAAGAGTGGAAAAATTGCAACTTAATATCAGTTTATCATCTAGTCATGAATTTAAATTAAAAACTCTTAAAATGGAGGATTTTGCTTTAAGTTATAAAAATAAATAAATATTATTAAATTATAATAATTCCATGAAAATACTCAGAATTATAATTTTAAAAACTTAATTTCCTTTAATAATTCACATTAATTATACCATCAAAATTGAAAAGCCTTTGTATACTGAAATTCATCAACTTCCTTTTTTATTTAACATAAATCCTTATAATTTATGCATTACTCAACTTTTTAACCACCAAAAAATTCTCTAATGCTCTTAAAACTAAACTTCTTAAAGCTTTTTGCTTTTATGAGCACTTTAAATAAACTAATCTACTGTAATATAATACACAACATTAAATACACATTAAAAAACCCTCAATTTCATTCACTTTTTACAATTTTGTTATAATTTCCCAACCAAAGCCTAATTACAATGTTATTATAGTTGTTTGTTGATTGGTTAATCTGCTTTAAAGCATCAACCATTTAACTTTGTGATTTGCATTTTATTTATTGCCAATTTTCCTCTTAATTGATTTAAAGGTGAGAGTGGACTCTGAAAAGGTGTTTCTAAACAAGTTACCAGAAGCCATCACATCAGCCAATACCAATGACCAGAGCAATACCCTTCAATTATGCGCTTGTTTAAACGGACGGCTTTTCCTCGCTCCGTCGAGAGGACATTGTGTGGCTGACTTTACAGTGTGCAAATAACTGTGACCTGGGATATGAGTGTGGTGCCTTTTTGTGAAGATAATCTCTTTCTGATACACCTTTCCTGATAGCTGGAAATGTGTGAAAAACATATCTGAAACAAAGTGAAAATTGATAGTCAAACTGCGCGACAAACTCAGGTTTTATGGAGGAAGTTTTAATTCAAAAGAAATTTAAAGAAAACAAAGTGGCATGGTGCTATATAATACCAATTACAAACCAACATATTTATGTTCCCCTTTTTTACAAAGGAAATGAATTAAAATAAAAATATGGTGACATTTACAATGTTTTCAACCGGTGTTGCAACTTTAACAAGTGGAAAAACTTACAATCCTCAAAATGGTGTCAGGCAATTTTTTTTTAGCAATAAAGAAAAAAATTGTGGAAAAAATGTTTTTTTTTTCTCCATTGCTTTTAAGTTAAAAAAAATATGTGTACATATAAAAAGGAAAGTTGTTGCAAAAGGAGCACATATTTTTCAGACAGTGAAATTTATTGTTGTTACTTACAACTTCAATTGAGGTTATTTGTATCAACAGTGTTGTGGTAGAAGGGGTGTTGCTATGCTGTTCGCATAACCATTTACTTGTGGTTTATTCACTTCTTTATCTTGTTCTGGAATAAACAAAATGTGGCGTTAATTCAATTAAACATAGAGTTTAATAGTTAATCCTTCGTTACTTCATTCGATGGAATTATCATCAAACTTCACTTTGGTGAGTTCGTTTAATTTTTAATTATAACATACTACAAACCATAAAAAAATTTAACTTATTGTTCCTGTAAGTCGGAAATCTTAAACAATAAGCGGTAAATATAGCTTGTTTTAAACTTCCTAAACCAAAAAATTGCTAAATTGAATTTTATTTACACAAATTTAAAGATAAATACCAGAAAATATTGTCTGTTTGTATATTTAATGCTTTTTCATTGATATAAGTAAACCCAAGCTTGTGTAAACACCAATTTACCTTTTGGGCTGTTATCGCTCGATTTCGTTGGCAAACTGGGCTGCCTGTATTTCAAGTAAAAGTGGTAAAGACAGAAATAGGCACAGCCAAGTATACCAGAGTAAACAGCAATAATTTGGAATGTTGTTGTATCTCCCAAGTAATCTTTAAGAGTTCCACCGACCAAGCTGCCAACGCCACGACCTGTTGATTAAAAGATTGATTGATATTAAAGCGGTCAACGTTTGTTTATGAATTCAATTCCCTTGTTGGTTGGAATTAAATTTCAGGATAAACTTGTTTACATTTATATTGCAGGATGAGCTGAAAATTAAAGCTTCAAAATAATGTGACTGATTAGGATTTAAGGGTTTTATGAATTGTGTTAACAAAGAGTTCGACAACATAAATTTCAATTAAGCCTGTTAGCTTATGCTGATTATTGGCTTTGCATGTTGTTGGGGCAATACTTAGTGTGGTTAATGACCTTAACTCCACAAGAGAGGCAAGGACAATCATCTGGCTTTAGCTGTGCAGTTTCCTTTGTTCTGCCACTTAACTTTAAAGTGGAAAAATTACCTAAGAAGTGAACAGAATGTAACGATGTAACGTGCAAAGCTGTTAGTACTTATTGGGAATCTTTAGTAACCGATAAGAATTTTAGGTCTTCGTTCCTTTAGGGCAGAAATCTTTCTATACTCATTTGCAAGCCAAAGGCAGGCAATTACAAAGATTGGTAATAACTTGACATTCCAACAAAAAACAAAACTCTACTAACCGACATCGAAATGTAGAAGAAATATAAGCGACTGTGTTGTGACTTTTAATTCCGGTGCCGTGAGCGCATCAGCACTTATAACAAGAGCGATCCTCGGTAGGAAAGCAGTGAAGGCACGTGTCGATTCCAGCAACAGTGCCCACCAAGGATTCGACGCAAAGACGTAACCTACACAACGAACACTGTACGTAAAGAAAGCAACTATAAGCAGGTTAGCATAACCCACTTTATCTACTATCCACATCGACTTATACAACAACGGTAGCGCTGGAATGACACTCATGAACTGTGTCAAGCCTATGAGTAAGCGTGTTGCTCCTTTCTCCAATAAATACAGGTACAAAAACACTTCCATGTATCCCCAGACCATTCCAAGAGCAATGCTGACAAGAAATATGACAATCATCAACTGATTGGTCAACATCGACTTCAGTCCTTTGGTCATGCTCTGCTTCTGGGTCTTCACTTCGTTGTCCGGAATGAAGAGTACCGAAATGATGGCCAACAACAACATGATGTCTGCCATTATAAAACAAGGAATGTAAGTCTCACTTCCACTCTGTTTGCTCACATAGTCAACTGCCATTCCAGAAAGCGGTGCAAAGACACCAATCGCAACAATCATCACCAATTGTTGTTGGCCGAAGGACCCACCGAATCGGCTTGTCAGACTGAGGTTGATGGCATCGCCAAGTGGGAATGTTGCACTGAAGATTGCTTCGGCGATGACACGAAGGAACAAGTAGAGCCAGAACGTCAATGACAGCGATTCAGTCTGATTTTTATGCAGTTTTTCTTCTACAGTGCAAGTGCATTGTAATTTGCACTCTGAATTAACGTATGGACATATAACTTTCCTTTCTAGTCCTTGAACCCGGGACTTTGCTATATGGCATTGATTGTCCACTGTTTGAAGTTCATCGAACGATGCGGAAATAGTGAGCGATTCGTTTCGGTCGAACGACATGCAGGATGTAGTCTTTTCTGATGTTAAACACAAACTAGGCTTATGTTCCGTATTGAAATTAAGAGTGTTGCAGTCGTAGGAACATTGAGTTAATTCAATGACGGTCCAGTTTGTTTGGGAAATCAAATCGCTGCACTGTGTTTGTACATGAGCGCCATTTTGTGAGCAGATGAATTGAGATTTCAGCGGCTTCTCATTATGCGTGATGGATTTCGATGGAATCAGAAGTAAGGAAGTGTAGAAGGCCCCTGTTGCAAACAACATTGAACACAGGATGATTTTGTACTTTCCGGTTTTGTCTACGATCATACCGAAAAGGGGCTTACAGAAGGCAGACACAAAGGGTAAAATGAGATTGATGATTGCAATTTCTTCAACATTTAAGCCTAATAGCTTCATGTGCAATGTTAGAAATGGCCATAGAGAACCAACAGCTAAAAATAATTTTTTTTAAATTAGAAATAATTCTCAGAATGCATTTAGGCTGTCAAATTCCTTACTTGCTCCAAAATTAAATGCAAATGCTTTGAAGGCTACAAGACGTCTATTTATGTTGAATTGCATTGTGTAGATTACAAATAAAATGTTTTCCGGTGTTTTCTTGCTATTTCCTTCCTTTTATGTACCTTAAAAATAAAAAAAGGAAATTAATTTACAAGAGAATAAATGAAAACCAGTTTACTCATTATATTGCATAATTGATTACAAGAATAAAATTTCACCTTGGGATTATTTGCTCAAAATTTTTAATAAAAAGTAAATAAATCTCTTCGGCTCTAGGATGTTGTAAATATCAAATCAAGAAATTTTATCTTTATTCCACCTTTATAAAATAAAAAACAAAAGTAAATGGAGTTGAAACACCTGTTGCATGTGTTTTGTGTAATGAATCCAAGATAAATGACATTTTGTAAATATTAAATAAATTCAGGAATTCTGATTTCAAGTCGTGTTCTGCTTTTAAATAATGTTTAAAACATGTAATCTTACCTTCGTTTAGCGTCTGTTCCCACAATTACTTGAATTCGACTTGCCTGGATATATTAAAGCGTTGAATGGTGTAATCATTGAGTGCGCATGCTCGTTTTGCTAAGTATTATATGCAGCATGTCATCAAACACTGTGGAGGAAAATAAAGGAACAATATACCAGTGAAGGCTAAAAGGTTATTTTCAGAGATTTTTTAAGTTTTTTTTTTAGTTTTTGAGGATTTTAGGGGATTTTAGGGATTTTTGTACAATTTTAAGAATTTTTAAAGAATTTTTAAAAGATTTAGAGAATTTTTTAGAAATTTTGGTGTAAATAATTTGTTTTCACCAAAATAAAATGATAGGTTTGATTTTAGGAGTAAAATCTCATTTGTATGAGATTCAAGGTAGACTGACTCACTGAAAACATAATTATGACGTCATCACTGTTGCAGCTTCAATTTGAAAAGAGCTCATTTGCTACTGTTGACCTACAAATGTAAGAGTTGTGCTTTTTCTGTCAAGATTTTTCCAACTAGCATTTCATTATGAAAAAAAGGTAAATGTGTTACAAACTGATAATTTTTTTAAACAACAAAAAAAAATTCAGGAAAAAAAAATGTTTTTTTTTCACTAAAAAAATGTGCCCATAGGAAAAAGATTGCAAAATGCACACACTTTTTACACACTTGAATGTTTGGAAGTTCCACTTTGAGTTTACCTTGTGTTAAATTCAGGTTATTACAACACTGTCCACCTTTCTTCTTTTCTTTTTCTGAAACAAGAATTTTATGACCAAACATTGATTTAAGTAAACATAGTCTGCGCATTACCTTTTGTGACGTCATCTGTCATTTCATTTTGAGACAGAAATCCCATGGAAATTTTAAACTGGGATTTGTGTAAACTTAACTTTACGTTAAACTTTTACGCATAATAAGCACATTTCTCTTTCGTACTTATTCGCAGCATCGTGGTTGTTTATATTGTCGCACACCGACTCAAAGTATAGTATCTGTTCTTATCATTTTATTATCCGATATGGTTATTTGATCACAGATTATTAAAAATCGGAGCTTGCTCCTGCCATTTATGATAATAACTTACACGATTAAAACACCGGAAAAAAATAGAAATTTACATTTGATTGTAAATAACATATAATAATAGCAATATTTATCGAAATTATAAAGCAAATCTTTTATAATGATTTATAGAATAATAAATATGAATTAAACTGACACTTTTATAATAGATTTAATTAAATTTCATTTTTTCCAGTGAACAAAGGGTTGAAGAAAAAATCTATTCGACATTTATATGTCAATTTAAATCAAAGTTATTCGTCTGCACACGAGAAAAACTCTTTCGTAACTTGTTTTTCCACTTCCAAGGTCATATTATACTATCTTGATCATGTTACAATACATAAAACATAAATTTGAATGTTTAACATAATTGCGATCAATTAACTTGATTTTCATATTTCTTGTTGTAATTAATTATAATTCCATTGATTTTGTGATTTCAAGAGACGGATGACAACACATTTTCACGAGATTTGATGAGAAACCAACTCATACTGAAATGAAATAAAAATGTAAAAATAATTTAATAATTTAATTTTTTTTTGAATTTAAAATGACCTTCTGGTTGATCTCCTTCTGCTGGTTCTTCTTTTGGTTGTTGTTGGTTTACCGACCATGCAGAAATGATAAAGGCAGATGTAAGCACAACCGAGGAAAGCGGAGTAAACAGCTATAATTTGAAACGTCATCGTATCGCCTAAATAATCTTTCATAGTTCCGCCGAGTAAGCTGCCAACACCACGACCTGTGGAGTTAAGGGATTATTTAAGTTCTGTGAAAGGAGGTGATTCGATTCAGAGCTAGAGTATGGGAGGTGTTGGAGGTGTTTGAAATTTTGTGGAGTGATATTATGCTGTTTTATAATTTTTTTTCATCATTTGTTATCGATGCTGATTTATTTTTGCTTCTCTTTTTATTTTATGATTTTTCCGCTCGTTTAACGTGTACACGTTAAACGAGCGTAAAAATCATAAAATAAAAATTATACATCTGGTGTATGTGTACAAACCGTAAAATAAAATTTTGCTTCTCTGCAGAACGTTTGTTATTGTCAGTATTTTTTACATATTTTGCTTTAGTTTCTGCAGGTTTTTCATCATTTTCTATCAATTACTGCAGTTTTTGATATTTCATCATTTTTTATACATTTTTTCTGTATATTTACTATAGAATTTGGTAATTAAGGCACTTTTATGCAGTTTTCTGCAGATTTTTATCAGTTTCTGCACACTTGCACAACTTTTTCATCATTTCTTGCAATTTTCTCCACATACCTCCAGAACCCTCCAACCCCACACAGCCCCACCTCCACTCACCAATATCATAATGAATCAAAAACACCAACGACTGCGTGGTAACCTTCAACTCCTGCACCGTCAACTGATTGGCATACGCCGACAACGCAATCCTCGGCAAATGCACGGTAAAAACCCTCGTCGACTCTAACAAAACCGACCACCACACGTCCCCCATAAAAACATACCCAACGCACCTCAAACTATACACAAAAAAACTAAAAACAAACACATTAACATGTCCAACTCTAGTCATCAACCAACTCGAATTATAAACCAACGGCAACGTCGGAATAACACTGACCAAAGACGTCAAACCAATCAACAACTTACTCGCTCCTTTGTTCTCCAAAAACAAATTCAAGAATATCTCCATGTACCCCAACATGATCCCGAGAGTAAAACACACAGAAAACAAAGCCAGCAACGACTTATTAGTAAGCAAAGTCTTCAACCCTTTGAAAATTCCTTCGTTTCGCGATTTGAACTGAAACTCGGGCATGAAATACACAGCAACGGCCGCTAACAACAACATAACGTCGGCCATGACGAAACATGGCGTGTAAGTGGTACTTCCGGTTAGGGAACTGACGTAATCGATGACGCAGCCGCTTACGAATGACGACAAACCGATTCCACAGATGCCGAAAATGCAGTGTTGGCCGAACGAGCCGCCGAATTGGGTGTTTAGGGAAAGGGAAATGCCGTTCGAGATCGGAAAACAAGAGCTTAAGATGACTTCGGCGATCAATCTTAGGCCTAAATACGTCCAGAACGTAACTGAAACCGAAACTGGATGTTTTTTCCCATCCACAAACTCACTCAAGCACTCAAAACGACATTCACTGTCTAAATCAAAACATTTCAACTTTTCTTTTGCTCCTAATTTAATTTTCTCGATCAAACATCGGTCTTTCGCCGGCTGCGATTCGCCGAAAAACACCGAAACGACCATTTTCCTCTTTATCAACAATTCGCTGCAGTTTTCACTGTTCACTCGACTCAAACACAAACTATTCTTGCATTCTGAACACTCAGAAATCTCAATTTCGGTCCAGTTTGAACTATTCCTCGAGTAGTTGCACGGTGTTTGTATCACCGAACCATTTTTGGAACAAAGGAACACAAACTTGTTGAGGCCCTCTTGAGTTTTGATTGGTGGGACTGTGAGTAGGGAAGTGTAGAAGGTCCCTATCATGAGCAACATTATGCTTGTGATGAGTTTGTATCTTCCAGTCTTATCAGCAATTATAGCAAAGAAAGGCTTACAAAAGGCGGTGACAAAGGGCAAAATGAGGTTGATAATTGCTATGTCTTCAACATTCAAGCCCAACAACTTCATGTGTAAGGTTAAAAAGGGCCAAAAACAACCAACAGCTGAAAATAAATTAATTTTTTGATAATAGAATTGATTTTTCAATAAAAAAAAATTGTGCTTACCTGCGAGGAAGCAGAATAGAAATATCTTGAGAGATATGAGGTTTTTATTCAAATTAAACATTTTGTGCTTTAGTAATCTAAAGTGAAAGAAATTATAGAAATTTATAATTATATAATCACTTTTTTTGTTCGGTATACTATTCCAACCATACTTCTGTCCGTAGATTATGTCGCACGTTCAACGATTTGCAACAATATTGTTATTTCAAGCAGATTGCCTTTAATTGCTGTATTTATTTGCAATATTTCCACTAAAAATTTTCAATAATATTCCATCATTTACTTTACCATAAAGTTCTGTTTCCATTCTTCTATTCTTCTTCAATCCTTCACTGTCAAAAATGAACTTTATAAATGATATAATTACCACTCAGACTTATCAACAAGTATAAACTGGTTTTCAATAAGACAAAGAAGAATTGAATCAAATTATAAAGCATTTTACAAATGAAATAATTATAAACTTAATTGTACCACTTAAAACATCACTTCGAAAGATACCAATGCTGTAATATAATCTATCTTTACCTTCAACATTGTTATTGACAAATCCATCATTTCTTTGTGTACTGACAGGTCTATTTGTTACAAAAAAGGTATAAATAACCAGAGTGAAGTTGAGTAACAGCCAGAACTTTTGTTTTTGTTTTATTTATGTTTGATTTTAAGGAAAACAAACTGGGGTTGTGGATTTTTGTTAATGTTTTTGTTGATTTTGAGCTCTGTCCTTCAAGTAAAAGTGGTAGATGCTGAAATATGTGCAGCCGAATAGTCCTGTGTAAACAGCGAAGATTTGGAATGTGGTTGTGTGGCCTAAATGTTCTATTAGAGTTCCGCTGATTAAGCTGCCAACTCCGCGACCTGTTAATTGGAAATGTGGAATGTTAGTGTTTTTGATGGTTTGGAGCGGCGTATAATGGCACTTCCGGTTTGGTTAGCGACTTGAAATTTTGTGGATATTAAGTGTGAGTGTAGGGGTTGGTGCTCATAATGTTTCAAGATCTTTGTCGAACCGGAAGTGGGATTTTAAGTTTTTCGAAAATGGAATTTTTTGAGAAAGTGGAAATTCGGAGCGGGTTAAGATGGTACTTCCGGTTTACCTAGAACTCTAAAATTTTACGGGATTCACCTACACATACATGTGTAAGTTCCCACAAAATTTCAAGCTCCCAAAGCAACCGGAAGTACCATTTAAAACCACTCGAAATTGCAACAACAAGAAAAAATCGTAAAAAATCACATTTCAAGCCTTCAAATCCTGCACTTCCGGTTTGACTAGAACCCTAAACTTTCATGAGCACAAACTACACCCCTAGTCCTCATTACCCATAAAATTTCAACCTCCCACCACAACCGCAAGTCCCCAAAAACCCCGCTCCAAATCTCGCGAAAAACAATCACCTACCAACATCGGAGTGCAGCAGGTGAGACAACGACTGCGTTGTAACCCTCAACTCCGGCACCGACAGCTTATTCGCATACACCGAATACGAAATCCTCGGTAAATAAATAGTAAACACTTTCGTCGACTCCAACAACAACGACCACCACGGACTCTCCAGAAACACGTACCCAACGCACCGGACACTGTACACAAAAAATGCAAAAATCAGACAATTCACCGACCCCACTTTACCCAGAATCCACTTGGACTCGTACAATATGGGCACCGCCGGAAGTACGCTCAAGAACTGGGTCATTCCTATGAGCAACTTCGACGCCCCTTTCTCGGACAAAAATAAATACAAAAACGACTCCATGAACCCCCACACTAGCCCCAGACCGAAGCACACAGTAAAGAGTGCAACAACTGACTCGTTGGTCAGCAACAACTTCAACCCTTTGGTCAAGCTCTGATTGCGCGTGTGCAGTTCCAAGTTCGGTATAAAAGTGATGGAAACGATGCTGCACGCCATCAGGACGTCGTATAACACAAAACACGGGACGTAAGTGACACTTCCGGTCCATTTGCTAACGTAATCCACGCACAGACCGGAAATGGCCGCGAAAAAACCGAGGGATAATATGGCCCCGACTCTCTGGCGACCGAAGGACCCGCCGAACTGACCGGTCAGCGTGTGGGTGATCGCGTCGCTGATCGGTTGACAGGAACTGCAGATGGCTTCTGCGAGACACCGTAGAACGAGGTAGAGCCAGAACGTGAGGGAAACCGAGCGTTTTTCGTCGATTTTTACGAATTCTATGAATTTTTCGACGACATCGCACCGGACTTCGCACCGCCCGGTGCTCGGACACTTGATTTCCCTCAACGAACCTTCCATCTGGCTCCTGTCGATCCGACAGACGCGCGTCACATATTCTGCGTCTTCGTCGGCGTTACTAGGCGTGAGGTCCGACCCTAAGGATTCTGGGTCGTCGAACAAGACGGAGAATTTGAGTTTGTCGGTCGGATTTAGCGCGATGCACGTCGTCAAAGTGTCGCTCGATAGGCACAGACTCGGTTTGATGTCTTCGACGTGCGAGTCGCACTCGTAAGAACATCGCGTTAATTCGATGATTGTCCAGTTTGATGGGTCCGTCAATTTGTTGCAGGGTGTTTGTAGGAATGCGCCATTTTGCGAGCAAATGAAGAGGGATTTGGGCGGCTTTTGATGGTGAGAGGGCGGCGAGACTTGTGGGATTAAGAGCAAGAAAGTATAAAAGGTTCCTGCGGCGAACGTCATGATGGACAAGATGAGTTTGTATTTTCCGGACTTGTCCACAATTATACCAACAAAGGGCTTACAAGAGGCCGTTACGAAGGGGAAAATGAGGTTGATGACTGCGATTTCTTCGATACTTAAGCCTATTTGTTGGGCGTGCAACGTAAGAAATGGCCAGACAGAACCGATGGCTCCGAACATGCAGAAGAGGAAGAGTTTGTGCGCTATCAGGTGTTTGTTTATGTTGCAAGCCATTGTATCTGAAATTTAATGAAAATTCAAAAAAATTCAATAAAAATTCAATGAAATTCAATGAAAATTCATAAAATTTATTGAAAAATCAATGAAAATTTATGAATATTAGCTAGGAGTGTCTACTACCTGTGAATTCAGCCTCTTTGTAGTAGCAGTTGAAGGTTAAATCTGTTCCATTTTCCTTATAACATTTTTTCCACCTGGTAAATCGAATTCACCCCACACAAAAAAGTAACCTTGAACATTTGCAACTTCATTTTGCCTGAGGTTCACCCTATTATAAATTAAAAGCACTTACAGTTGTAATATCATAACAATACAACTGTTGTTTATGACACACATGTTAGAAATAATGTTTTCTATTATTAAAATATTAATACAACGGCTATAATCCATCAATTACAATAATCAGATAAAAAACTGATTTCTTACTGATATCCTACCTTTTCCTCTAATAAATCTCTCATGGCCCTAAGCTATGACATGAAAGGCCAATCCCATCCTACAAAAAATAATGAAACAAAATAAATTTTAATTTATAAACATGCTACAGGTAGTTCATGTTTTATTTTAGCCGCGTATCGATTTCACCTCCAAGCTTACTTATAAGTTATTTAATATTTAATGCGAAATCATTTATAACTTACGAGTTACCTATCGCTGACGTCACATGCGGAAACCTGTAGCGTGTATAACTGTTGATCGTACAGCATTTAATTCAAGTTCGAGTCATTATTCTAAAGGATTTCTGCGCGTCAAGGAGCAAATGCAAATCTGACAACTTCATACCTGCTACTTAGAATTTTATTTCCATATCGTGTAACTTCCGATGATGTAATGTGAGGAAACGTGTAGAAAATTTTATTGATGATCGAGAAGCATTTAATTCAAGTTCACGGCATTATTCTAAAGGCTTTCTGCTAATCTGACAACTTAATCCCCTCACACTGTTACAACTTTCAAACAAAACCAACTATAACTAACCTAGTTAACCCCTTATTACTTCATTCGATGGAATCATCATCAAACTTCACTTCGCAAGTTCGTTTAACTTTTAATTAATTCACAATAATTGCACATTTAATTAATTAATAGCATTAAATATCTATATTATCCATAAAATTATATATTTATATTATATTTACCTGAATTTTACAACTTACTTTCACATAAATCCAATGCTAGTTACAGACCTGAACACTCCAGATCAAATAACACTATGTATATTTACTTATTACTCAAGTTCCAAGGTTTACTGCTTGTTTTTTATTACACAATCACTTCAAAAATTTAAAAAAATTTGATAAATTTTGAAATTAAATTTTAGATATCAAAATTTCTATTAAAGAAAAAAATAATATTCGTTAAAAAATAGATGCAACTCGTCAATCCTGAAGTTATAGCCATTATCATAAACACTTGTACGAATCCGAGTCGATCGGTCAGAAATCCACCCACAAAACAGCCGAGAGCGCGACCTGAAATGCAAATGAGATATTTTTATGTTAATTTATTAAGATTATAAAAATTGTCGTAAAAGAAAACGATTGTAAATTTTGTGTTCTGTGAAAAGTATATTACTTGGTTTTAGAAGAGTGTGGCGAATACATAATCTCGCGGGCGCCATAACAAACCTTTCAACTCGGGGCCCCGAATAAGTTGGCTTCTCCCGAAGGCCATGGTTAAGTAAAAGCAGACCCAGAAATAACATTACATTAAATTAATAAATTAAAACAAACTTTGTGAGTGGAAGAGAGGAAAGTTGTTTTCATTATTCAAAATGTCATCAAGAGTTGCGTAAATCTGGGTTATGGATGGAGGGTATGGAGTTATAAAGAGGGAGGTAAGAGCTAAGGAAATGTTGGAAAGTTTAAATTTGTTGTTGTTGTTGATAGTTTTTGTAAGGGAAAAGATTTGGATTGAAATTCCTATGGAATCCGGTGGGAATTTGATTTTAAGTGAACATTTTTTTTTGGTAGTGTGATTATGAAAAAAAACATTAAAAATTGATATTCCTATAGACAATAAATTGGAAAATCCATTGGAACTTCAAATTCCAATAGAAAATCCTTTAAAAATCCAAATTCCTTTCTGAAAAATCCTTCAAACCTTCAAATCCCCACAGAACATCCTTCCAAAACCCAAACTTCACCACCAATTCTTCCACAACCAAACCCATCCCACCAAAAACCCCACTTACTCCCACCCAAAACAAACCCACACATTACTCACCAAACTTAAAATGAATCAGCACAGTCAGCAGCTGCGCACTTGCCTGCATATCCCTCGGCACAATCCTCGAAGTATGATGAACAAGCGCCACCCAAGGCAACTGCGCACACAAACACCTCACACATTCGACCACCAAACTCCACCTCACATCCCCCACAAACACGTACGCGGCAAACCGAACTCCATACGCCACAAACCCAACGACAACGCACGCGGTGCTCCCGACCTTCTCGATCACCCACCCGGCCTTCAACAACAGGGGCACGGCCGCCACGAACCCACTCACGGCCGTCAAACCGATAAACGTCTTGTCGGCGCACAACCCCTCGAAAAAGACGGGCAAAAACGCGTCGCAATACCCCCACAGGGCACCGAGGAAGAGAGTGACGGCGAAGAACCAGAAGAACTCTTTGTCGTGGTACAAGAGACGTCGGTGGCACTCGAAGGCGTTGGGGAACCACGCGTGGCTTTCCCGCAAAACGCCGGAGAGGAAAATGGTGCAGAACATCAATGCGGTCATGGCGTAGAAACAAACGTCGAAGTTCTTTTTGCCGGTCGCTACGGACGTCCAGTCGGCAAAAGCGCCCGATAAGGGGCTGAAGACGGCAAAAGCGGACATGGAAATGAGCTCCACGTTATCTTGTGACGTCATAAGTAGGAAACTGACGGCCGAAGAGCTCATTTCTGCGATACCGCGTATGAAAATGTAAGCGACGTACCAGGAGTTACTCAATTCCCTACCAGAAGCCAATAATGCCTCGCTCGGTGTTGCCACGTGAGATTTACTGTAACAGTGGATGTGGCAGTCCAAACAATACACCAAATCGACGCGATTGTTCCTAACCAACGCTCTTTCGCTCTTAAATTGACAGGTTTTGTTCGATTGGTTCAAATTCCGTTCTGCGTATTCAACAACAATATCATTTGTGTTGTAAAAATTATCAACAATCTCGCAATTCGTGTTCCCATCCCCTTGGAAACAAATTATATTTTTCGGGTTTCGATTTCCTCGATTTTCTAAATTTTCAAATTTTTCCGCGCATGTGCAGTTGTCCAGTTCCAGATGCATCCAGTGGTCTTTGGCCAAAAGGTCGACGCAGGAGGTTGGGTTCGTCGGACATTTTGTTAGGAAAATTGTCGTTCCCGTGTGGGTGCAGTGGAGTTGGAGTTCCAGGGGTTTTCCGCCATTTTTTTCGCCCGGTGCCAGGAGGAGGAGGATGTCGTAGGCGATGATCGAGACGATCATGTTGACGATGAGGACGAATTTGTAGTTTTCTGTTTTTTTCAGGGTGAAGATTGCGAGTGGGAGGCCGAAGGAGGCGATGAGGGAGGTGAAGGCGAGGGTTGTGGAGGTGGTTTGGAGGGTGGCGCCGTTGTGAAGGAGGTGGAGGTTGAGGAACGGCCATATGCAGGCGATTGCTGAAAGGAAGTGGAGTGTTAGGGTGGTGGCTTCACTGCAATGTTTTGGTTTGGGTGTTGGGAGGTTTTGAGAGGAGGATATGGGACTTCCGGTTTGGTTGGAGGTTCAAGGGATTTAGGAGGGTGAGGTTAGGTTGGTGGTGTAAAAGTTGCGTAAACCGGAAGTTAGAGTTTTGTGCGCTCAAAATTGAAATAATTTAAAAAAATCAATTTTGAATGCAAAAAGATATCACTTCCGGTTTGGCTATAAGTTTGAAATTTGGAGGAACCAAACATCTGACTGGGTACTTAATTATCATAAAATTCCAAGCCTCTAGCTAAACCGGAAGTTCCATTTCAACGCTCACGAAATTGCACTTATTTTTCGAAAATGCATTGCAGTGAAAACAACCAAACATTTCAAGGGGCTAAAACAGCACAAAAAAAAACAATTTTCTTATTCCTTAAAAAATTTCTCTAAATTTCACAAAAAAACATCTAAAACCCCCACCTTTAATCCAATTACGATTGCACAGCTTTAAGTTGTTCAGAAATTCTCAACTTGGCCTCAAACCCATTCTACATGCAATAAACCACCTTGAAATTACACCTAATTCATTTCTACTATTTTCATTAATAAAAAAAAAATTTTATAATTTAAAAAAAATTATTAAACAAAAAAAAAAAAACCACACCTACCTCCAGTATGAAAAAACAGCACAACTTTTTCGACCAACATAACTGCACAAACACAAACTCTTTGTGTCTCCCAACACAACTTAACATGAGATTCCCAATATCACTTTACCTTTAGTCACTTTTGCAATTCAAAACCATTGTCACATGAAAAAGAATAGAAAAAAAATTATAATAAAAAATTTATATAAAACCTAAGCCATAAAATTACATTTTATTCATTTTTCTATATAAAAATTTTATCAAAATTTTTAGATTTTTAATTTTTCTAAAATTTAAATTAAATTTTTTCATACAAAACCAAATATTCATTTCTCAAACTGTACATACTAAATTCTAAGATATTCAATATAAAAATGTAAAAAACAATATATTCCCTTGTAAACATAAAATACAGGTCGAACCTGGTTATTACGAACTTGCTTATTGCGAATTCCTCGTTTTAACAAATTTATTTAAAAGTTTGGTTGGATTCCTATCCATTCGTTCAATGTTAAAAAATTCGTATATTACGAACTCTCGATATTACAAACAGATTTGACGGTCCCTTCGAGTTTGTTATATCGAGGTTCGACCTGTAGTTTTAATCACTATATGGATGAGATGATTCCTGTAAAGTTTTCCGATTACCCATAATGCCTAAGCACAATCAAGTGTATATAGAGATTATATGCGACAAAAGTCTGTGTTTTCTTCTAATAATAGCGCTCGTCTTCCCGAAGACCGGAACACGCATTGAAAAAACATTTACGAAAACATACAATAATTAAATTTGTTGTAAAGAATAAATGTGCGTTACATTTACGGTTTTAAAAACACACTTTACAGTAAATTAATTATTTATAAATTTAATTTCCTAAGTTTTTGTAAATCTATTTTTTTCCCAGCGATGTTTGCATCTATCGGTAGACCTATACTCATTAAAACCATGATCCCAATGGAATGTATTTTAAAGTATGGATTTTGTAAAATGAAGATCATGTTTATAAAAATTTATTTAGTTGGCAACATCGGTCTATACGCTTGTGCGTCGCCATTAGTCGCTTGTCGATCCCAAGTTGGGCTGTGGCCGTTGGCAACCGGTTCTAAAAAATAAAAAAATTTAAAAATTGTTTTAAAAAAATTAAAAAAGTTGTAAGAAAAATGTAACAACTTTGTTAGAAAAAATTGTCACTTTTGTCGCACTCACCCATTAATACTGGAGTCCTTTTTTCTTTGAGATGAAAATGATAAATAGCAAAATAAATGAGGCCCACACATCCGGAAAGTATGGCTGAGCCCTGATAAGCAATGCGAGTTCCTAATTTATCCATTGCGTAACCTCCAATTAAAGTACCGACTCCTCGACCTTTTTTGGAAAATAATTGGATTAAATGTTATGTTTGAGATCGGGAAAATTAAGGAGAAAATCTCTGGTAGTTAACCTCGACATTTCACTTTGCAATTGCCTTGTTTTCGTGCTATTATTAGTGTTGGCGTTTCAATTAAATCTTTTGATATTGCTATTGTAAATGTGTACATTGTTGTTATTAAAGGAGGAATGTTGTGGTTTAAATGCTCTGTTTAAAGTATGTGTAAATAATTGAACGTAATAGCTGTTTGGAGTGGCTTAAATAAGCACTTCCGGTTTGGTTATTGTCTTGAAATTTTGTGAGATTAAAGTAAATGTGTTCTAGTTCGTGTTTTTAAAGTGCTAAATGTCTGTAATAACCGAAAGTTGAGATTTAATCGCTCGAAGCTTTAATAGAGGGATCAATATATCTGACGATTTGGAGGGATTTAGTACCACTTCCGGTTTATTATTAAGCCCCAAATTTTCTGAGCACCAATTACCCCTCCATATCTAAGTGCTCATAAACTCCCATCACCTTCCTCCACCCAGAAGTTCCTTTCCACCTCGCTCCAAATGGCCACCCATCACTGAATTCCCTCCGCAAACAACTCATCAAGCGATTTCGAGCGACTTAAAAAACCACTTCCGGTTCACTCATAAACCCCAAACTTTCTGAACCCCAACTACCCCTCCCATCCACCATACCCACAAACCCCCGACCCCCACCCCCACCGGAAAGTGCCTTTCCCCGCCCCTCCAAATCTCCCCACACCACACCAAAAAACCTACCAGCATTGTAATGCATGACGATCGCCAGTCCCATGCTCGTCGGCAGCATCATCCGCGGCGACAGCTCAGCGCAGTACGTGACGGTGCTCAACCACATGAGATTCAACGTGAAAATCTCCAACGTCTCGAGGATCAGCGCCCACCACGGCCCGGGGATGTACGCGTATCCGGCGAACCTCACCGAGTAAACAAACAGCGCAACGATCAACAAATTCGCCTTCCCGCACTTCCTAACAATCACATCGCCAAAGGCCAAGAACGGCAGACTCGGCACGACGCCGGCAGTCAACGTCAGCCCCAGGAGAAACAAACTCGCCCCCATCGCCTGAAGGTTCAGATACAGGAAAGTCTCTATGAACCCGAATTGCCCTCCGAGAACAAACAAAACAACAAACAATGCGACCAATTCCCCGTTTCTGAAAATTTTCCCGACATTCTTGCACATCTGGGGGGTGTATTCCGTCCGCTCGGTGTCCAAGAAGACGACTAAGATCGCGGATACGAGCAGGAGGGCGTCGAAGGTGATGAAAGCTGGCGTGTAGTCCATGAACGGAGGGTCGCTGAAGAGATCGCTGAAGAGACCGACGAGGGGAGGGAAGATCCCGATGGCCGCGATGCCGAAGAGGACTTGTTTGCCGTATTGTCCCTTGTGTTTCTGGACCATGCTGAGGATTATCGGGTCCATGAGTGCCAGACAGGACTGCGGGAAGAGTTCCGCGATGACCCGAAGGAGGAAGTACAGCCAGAAGGTGAGGAACGCGTTGCCGTCCGTCTCGACGCACCGTGGGTACTGCATTACCAGCTTGGTGCTCGTTTCGTGGACGTCGCACTTGACGTTGCAGGCTATTTCCCCCGTCCTGCACTCCATTCCCTCGAAGATGTCGCTCGAACCCGGTCGCGTGAACGCCCGCAACTGGTACTGGCACTCCGAATCCGTGCTGTGGACCGGGTACAAGTGATTCAGGTACAGCACGACCGATTCATCGAGCCCCGACGCATTGTAGACGTGGCACTCGCCGGGTCTTTGCGTGAAACATAAAATTGGTTTGCTGACCATCGTCACGTTTTTCATCTTTTTCTTCGCTTCTGGGACTTCCGGAGGGGACTTGGTGGTTTCGAATTCGCTTTCCATGTCCACCGGTGGGAGCAGTGGGGGCAGGGGGTCAGACTGGGGCTGTGGGTTGGGGGAACACGAGACTCTGCAGTTCTTGAATTCCAGTTGGTAGTTGCTGTTATCCAGTTCGCATCTGCTGTTGCAGCGTTCAAGGTGGATGATCCCGGCTCGTGGACCGCATGTGAGGGAAGCCGAGGGACTGCGGGGTTGTTGGCGGTGGATGGGGGGGACGAAGAGGAGGGCACTGAAGGAGATGCCTGCTAGGAGGAGGCAGAGGACGAGGACCAAGCGACGCCGACCGAGTTTTGAGGCGAGAAGGCAGGCGATTGGGGGACCCATGAGGCTGGTGAAGGGGATGACCATGTTGACGATTGTGATCTCTTCTAGGGTGAAGCCGAGGCTCTTCATGTGGACGGTGAGGAACGGCCATATGCAACCGAAGGCTGAAATAGGGTATTCAAATTTTAATTTGTCGTAAGGATGTGACGATGGTTATAAGTGATGAGAAGATCGCATAAAGTTTTAGAGTGTGGGCTGTGGATTGACATTACTGTTATGGTATTTCTTCAAATGGTCCCGCACTTTGATCAGTAACCGCACCCCACACTTCCGGTTGCGAAACTTGATATTCTAACTTTGTAAATAGACCGAGTTTAACCTGAAATTCTACAATCGTTTTATAAATTTAACGAAAGGTTTCGGGATTTATAATAAGAGCTGTGGGGTTATTGGAAGAAATACCATTGGATTTCTGTAGGATTCAGTTGTGCGTTTCGCATTAATGATCAGAGTATCCAGCGTTTCCACTTAAAAAATATTGTAAATCTTGATTTTTGTTTGATGGGGTCAACTAGGGGGATTTTCCCACAATTCGTGAAACGCTGGTGGCATTTTAACCCGTTCGTGCGAATGGGTTGTTAAATTTTAACCGGCGATATGCAAATTCGTGTTATCGTGACTCGGTTGCTCCACATTTTTCGAAGTATGTGTTACGCGTGCAGTGAAATTTAGTATCAATTTAAGGGCCGGAAATTGATAGCAATTGGTAGAGATTTAAAAAAATGAATAAATTATCATTAATTTCCATAAATAATTATTATATAAGTCCCAAAATTGATTTAAAAAATATAAAAAATATAAAAAGTAGACCTGATTTTATAGTTTCTCTTCTCTAGAACTAAATTTGTACAAAATTCAATTCCTCTCCCACTGAGTCTCACAATAAGGAACAACCAGTTAATTGACTACCAACACACCCCTACTTGACATTCCCCTCTCATTTATCCCTCAACCCCACCTGGGCGTGATTGAAGGACAAACCTGATCCACTCACACTTTATCCATCAACCTCAACACAAAAAAATCAAAATCACACAAATTTACCTCCATACGTCCAGAAAATATAAAACTTGAGTATCAACAGCGGCCTACTAATTTCAGCCATTTTGAAATCCAATTCTCTGCAATTCAAATCCGCAGTGATAAAAACCTAAAATAAAAAATAAAAATTAAAAAAACTCATAAAAATTCAAAACAAGAAAAAAATAAAAAAATAAAAATTCATTTATACAAATTTTTTATTTTTATAATTCAACACGATCCGATTTGCGATTAAAAGCATAAAAAAGTAGAATAAAAAGATCAGGTCAATCACTTTTAACGTTGACCTGTATGAGTCAAAGCAGAGAAAACGAAGGCGGAGTTTAGTTTGATTGATAGACGTAAATAGCGTGCGAAGCGAGCAAAGCAGTTAAAGAAGAAGCGATGGAAAGAATAGTTTTTATGTATCTTAAACTTTCTGGTGTTTTTAGTCGTATTTGACTTTATCGATTTTTTATTTTTATTTTTTTATCTTCAAAAACCAATTTACGGTAAAAAAAAAAAATTGCGTAAACGTTGATGGACGAATAATTACTTAAAAGGCATAAAGCATTTTGTTTTAGTGACATGATGGCGAGTCAGTTCTGGTAAATGCAATAAAATTGCACCGATTATAACTTTCAAAGTCTCCCTTTGTCCAGGACCCTGTCATTACTGCGACACGACAGAATACGAGTGGAGCACTCGTGACTGTTCGCACACACCTTTCCACTTTGAAATGCACTTTACACGCGACTCTAATTAATGAAGTATAATTTAGTATGGAGCAAATAATAATAAATGCAAGAAATAAAATTTAATTTATTTTTCCGTTAATGTGCGTTATTTCCTTTTATCTACCGTGCGATCCCAAGATGTGTGCGAGTAAAAGTCTGATTCGTCCCAAATATATCAAAAACAAATGCAGATAGAGCTGTTATTTTAAGTTGGTTTTTATATTTTAAATTTTGTTTATTTATTTATTTATTTATTTATTTAAATCAGTTAATGCGTCAAACTAATGGTTTCCAAGGATGTCTGCGGTCGAGCGAAGTTATTCCTTGCTTTCGAGCGTGAAAGTGGTATTTGTGAAATTGTATTGTGAAATATTTAGGTTTTGCATTTAAGACTGTGTAAATTAAGATTAAAATTGTATTGTATTGTAATATTTACAAGGTAATTTCCAATGTTGATGGTGGAATGGTGTATGGTGTGAGCTGGTAATTAGCTGTGTATCTAAAATTTATGAAAAAGTTTTGATTTTGTGGCTGATAAAAGTTTATGTAATTTTTATATCAATAATTCAGTGCTTAAAAAAGCTTATCAGTTAATTTAATTTCACTGGACTTGAAGTTGATGTAAATAAGTGTAAATATAATTCAGAAAACTGGAAATAAATCATAAAAACTTGTAATTTCAAAGTTTAATAGACTAAATTTGCATTTCATGTCCACATTCCCACTCATTTCTGCACTTCAGCCCACATGAATTTGATTCCAGATGAAAATATAAACAGTTACACAACCCAAGAATCTGATCTCACCACAGATATTCAACCTTTAAAGGTCAACAAAAACTTTCCTTTTCCTCTACTTGCACCTAACACATTGCAACATTAATATCAACATGGAATAACTATGGAAGCGCCTCTCTCATAACCGTGACTTACGTCATCGGTCTTGACCCAATTATAACAGCGAGAGATGACCATAAATGGTTCAGTTATAATAATTACACAAATTATCTCACTTTCCCTCTTCGTTCTTGCAGTGACTTATCGTGCGAGTAAATTCCGTTATCGAGGCACTTCCATTGTTATTCAACGATCCTCCGACACTCTCTTCTACCATTTGGCTTTCTTTTCTTTCAGTTCTTGGTTTTTGTTTCATTGGTTGTCCCTAATGAATTTTGTATTTTATTTATACCGCGTAAAGCCGTACTAACAACATCACCGCCTAAAATAACCGTTAAACCAAATTTTTGGTCAAATTACACGTCCGATCTAACCGGAACTTAATATTTACATCCTTTTCTGTCATTATTCAACGATGCTCTAATAGCGTCCTCTTCACCATTTAGCTTTCTTTCTTTCACTTCTTGGTTTTTGTTCCATTGGTTGTCCCTAATGAATTTTGTATTTTATTTGTCGCATAAAGCCGTACTAAAATAACCGTTAAACCAAACTTTTAGTCAAATTACACATCTTTTCTAACCGGATCTTAACATTTACAACCTTTTCTATCATTTTAAAACCATTTATACTTGTTTACAATTTTTTTTAGGTCAAATCCAAAATTACCCATATCTGATGCAAACAACCTTACCTACCACCAAACCTCATGAAAAAAACATAATTACTCTAATACCTAATCTAAATGCATAAAATAATCCATTTTTCCCCATTAAAACCTTTTTTCCAACCCGGCTTGTAAATTGTATCATTCATGAGCATTTCTTAATTGATCAATTCCTTTACAATACTAATGAGTAGAAAAAATTAATTCCTTCCTTGGGGAAAATGGCTACTAATGAGATGGACTCGTTAATATTAAAAGAGCAATAAAACTCTCAGCTTTTTCTTATCACAAACCTGCATACAGCTAATCGAAATGCCATTTTCTCAAAGATCTCTTGTGATTACATTACTTGGACTGTATCAGTTGGACCATCCTACACCTAATGAATAATAATGGAGAGTCTTAAGGTGGTAAATAGCAAACATTTGATTTTTTGGCTCAGTTTTCCACTTTAAGAGAGGATTTTGTTAGAATCTTATTAAAAAGTATGAGGCATCTAAGAAGATAAAATGGTTTGTTAAATATTAAATTCTATTAATTAGAAATGAGCTTTCAAAAATTAAATTATATTTTCTCATCAGTGGAATAAGACTTGCTTTTATTTCTGATTAAATATTGCATAAAATTAATATTTTAAAATTGTTTGCTGGTTTAGGAGATTAAAAGTTGACATAATTTTTTTTTGTGTTGGAACTAGTTTTAGGTGATTAAAATGTAGGGTTTTAGTTAAATTTTAAAAAGTTAAATAAATTTGAAATAATAAATTTAACGTGTCACGGTTATGGGGCTGTCCATAAATTACATAACGCAATTTTTGCTGTATTTTAACCCCCCCACCCCCCTTTGTAACACATCATAACACTTT
>JAQIXT010000371.1:0-39509 GCA_034700445.1 Stenotaenia linearis
CAAAAATAATAAATTTTGTTGTTTAAAATTCAAAAATAATAAATTTTGTTGTTTAAAATTCAAAAATAATAAATTTTGTTGTTTAAAATTCAAAAATAATAAATTTTTGTTGTTTAAACCTCAAAATGTTAATTTTTGCTATTTAAAATTCGAAAAACAGCAATTTTCATGACTCATAATCCTAGAAATCCACATTTTCATACTTTAACCCTCAAAAGAATACATTTTATCCCTTAAGTAATTACCACAGTTGAATAAAAAGTGCAGACTAATCCCACAGACACAATCGAAATCCATTTAGAAATCCCCGTGACGGCATTCAATGCTAATGCAGGAGCGTACAAAACAATAGACATATATAAAACCTATTTAAAAAAATTATCACCAATTGAGACACAATTAGATACTCAAACTCACCATTTGAATAACAAAAGCAATCGATGCAGCTAACCGAGTAATTTTCCCAAACCTCAATTCCAAATACTAAAAAAAATAAAATAAAATAAAAAGGAATCAATTAACAAATAATCCACAAAAAAATCAAAAATAAATCCCTACCTCATACGCACTAGTAACTTGCAACTTAAAAAACACAGGTAAGTACAAAAACGCTGCAATAAACGTGCCGAAAATGTACGAAAAATTAATAACTACAAATTGCGTGCCGTAAACATAATTTTCAGACGAAACTCCCAAAAGCGTGATTGCACTCATAAAACTGGCCATCAGAGAAAATCCAACGGGAATCACGCTCATGTTTTTATCGGCCAACAAATACTCTTTAACGGACTGTTGTCTCCCGCCGCTAAACCGGTAGTAAACTCCGATAGCAGCCGAAACGAGTAACATTAAGAAGAAAACAACGTAATCCCATACACCAAACGACGCTTTGTTTTGCATTCTGCTTCGATATGGTTTCCTAAAAATAAAATTAAAATTTTTACATCGAAAATTAAGAAAAGTTATTCGATATTACCTGTTTAGAAATTCTCCTTTTCCCAACTGGCTGCAGACACGTAATCGACTCGCCAAAATGTAATATTTACACTAATCGCTACGGACAGGCTATCAAATGTCATTTCCTACGGTTTGTTTATTTCCTTTGACTCATTTTTGAGAGTTGTCTGTAACAATTAAATAAAGCGATTAAATAAAGTTGTTATTTCATTTAATAACTTCAATTTGAGGTGACTTACTTTAAAACGATGTTGTTTTTAAACAGTTAATCGCTACAGTGTAGTAACAATGCACGTAAATATAAACCTTACTTCCTATTAAACAAGCCGGTTTGGATTACATAATGAAGCTGAGATAAGGTGCACATGTATTTCACTCGGCAGCCACGAGATAGTTGTAACCATAGCAACACTTGTTTTCCTGTAAATAATATTTTAAGGATATGAATTAGCGATTATTGATTTTATTATTTGTAATTTTACCCAGGAAATGCGACCGGGTCTGGCCATTAGTAAGGCTTAAAATTGACGCTGTGGATTGTGGAAATTATAACTATGGCAACCAATGAAGATGGAGTGTAGTGAAGCGTATTGGACCCTTCAACTTATAAACTTGTCAACATTCTTTTGGGTTTTAAACAGATTGATTGCAGCATAGCGTTGCCAGATTGGGTGATATACCACAAATTGGGGGTGTTTTTAACCCGATTTGTGCGCCAGAGCTCGGTTTTGCGGGTTGTGGTTTTTTTGGCTACTAAAAAATTTTTTTTGCGATTTTTGGGCGATGCATAAAAAGACCAAAAAAACGAGGCTAATTTATCCAATCAATAGGAATGTGTGGTGAAAATAGCTTCCAGGACTAATTTCACCACACCTGTGGTGGAATTACCCATTCCGATGTGTACTGTAGGTCTACAAACAAAATTGCTAAAACAGAAACATTCCAAATTTTACCCTACATTTAAAAAAAAACACCAATAAAAATTCAAACTATATTGCCTTAATTTCTAAATATATTCAGCTACAGTTGGAATTTTTTGATGCTTTTCTTAAGACAAAATAAAGTGTAAAAATTAGAATGTTTCTGCTTTAGAAATTTTTTTATTATTATAGATTCTACACATGAATGAAATGAATTTTTAATTCATTTTAAAATAAAAATCCAAAATGACAGCTACTCAACCACCTTAAGCTATTAGCTGTATTGTTAAATTGAAATTGGCGATATATACTTACTTGTTAGACATATTGATCCAAGCAAGTTGGATGTCATTTACAAATTTCTGAGAAAGCATTTCAGCTAAAGTAGAATGCCAATTATGCACATCAATATTTTCTTGTACAGACACACGAAGGTATTAGATAACCTTCACTAATTTAGAATAGATCCATACACAATCATAAACATTATACAGCAATCATGTAAAGATTTGTTGGACCTAAGGTTTGGTTGTTTTAAGTTTGTAAGGTGGCGCTTCTGGCGCCACACCTTCTCGACGTCCCTATCACGTGATCGTAACCCTATCTTTCCCATTTGTATATAAACCCTTTTTATTTGAATAAAGATCAGTTCGATTTTAGTCCTGAAACGGTTATCTGCGTCCTTCTTACAAAAGAGCTGGGAATAAGATTTCGAGATTGGCCTAGGATTGGCGCGGGAAATTCGAACGTCAACAGTAATTTACGTGCACAACATATTTACTTTACAGGGCCATTGCGAAAAAAAAAGGAAAAAAGAAAGAAAATGCCGAAGAGAAAAGAGGTGGACGGAGAGGAGGAGTTTGAATATGAAATAATTCCGAAAAAGAAACACACATTGGATAGCGATGAAGAAGATGAAGAGACAAAGAAATACGAAAAATTGCATTATGATGATATCGAAGATCAGGAAGAAGCGACGGTCGAGTTTGATGGAGATATAAAAATCACGCCGTTTAACATGAAAGAAGAGATGGAAGAAGGTCATTTCGATACGGAAGGAAATTATTATTTGAAGAAAAACAACAGCGTGAGAGACGAATGGCTGGATAACATTGATTGGATCAAGGTCAAATCGCAAGAAAAGCCGAAAAACTCTGATGAAAATATGGACGAAGACAGCAACGACACGCAGTTAAACAGAAAAGATGTTTATCGACAAATGATAGAATTGATGAAACCTACGGAAACTGTTACACGGGCATTAAAACGGCTGGGCGGAACGAGTGGCGACAGATCGGCGAGTAAAAAATGGCTACGGAAACCGGAAAAGGAGAAAACGTGCAAGGCGGAAAATAAAGAAACCGACGAAGATCTGGATAAATTTTTACGACTCACGGAATTGGCGGACAGTTTGGTCCAAGCCGGTGATGTCGAAATCTACAGCGACACGTTCGAGAAATTACAGTTTTCTTTAACCGATATGGTCGATATGTTTTCCAATGATTTCGATAACAGATCAGCAGCGGATAGACGTCGCTGATCAAGGTGCTAGTGTAGATGACTTGATCTAACAATTATTAAATTCATTAAGTACCTAGTTCGAAAATATGACATTTTTTTACTTATATTCTTTCATAGTAAGATTAAATTTTGTATTTTGTATTTTAAAAAATTGTATTTTTCTTTTTGACTTTATTAAAAATTGTCAATTTTATAATCTTTAATTCCAACAGCAAAGCAAATTGACAAATTCTTCCGCAGCTCCAGCATCATTGGCTTCATTTGCTGCATCATTTTCAAATTTGCCCAGCGTCACTAGGTCGGGAGGATGGCACTTAATATCGTTGTTGTTACTCTAAAAATAAATAAAAATTGTCCTTTACATTAAATACATTATAAATAATCCCCTTTATAATTACTGGTTCCTTATTTGAGCGATCCATTTCTATATTTTTAAATCACGCAGACAATTCAGGATCATGCACGATGGTGAAACCACGGAGTTAAAGGGAGATTTGAACCCAAAACCTATAGACCCAGCGTTGAGCGCACTATCCACTAGTCTGATAGTTCCGATATAATCTTAGCAACAACTAAGACAACTGAAAATAAAATGTAAAATTTTCTCAGCTTCTTGTTCGAAAATTGACGATTCAGCTTTCTTCTCTTCGTCTTCTGCTTTGATTGAATGAAGTGCTTGTGACTCCTTCGTTTTATCGTCTCCGCTTGGTAGAATAATCGAATTTAGCGTATTAGAGTCTGTTGTTTTCTCTGCGATGCACGACGTGCTGCTGCCCGTTGGCTTCTGTGCATGCACAGCGCGTTGCTGCCCTATGGATTCGCTGCAGTATACGGCGCGTCGCTGCCCGTTGGCTTCTTCGCATCGCATTAGTAAAAACAATTTTCATTAATTTTATTGTTTTATTGTTTTAAGAAGTCTTTTTATTATCTGAATTGTGCAGAAACAATATTTTTTGTAATAAACACATCGCCACCATCTTGACATTTGCTGTTGACTCGCCCAAAGGGGGTCTTGTCTTGTACGACGTGGCCGGTCTCTTGCATGATCCAATCGTGTGACTAGGCACTTGATGTCAGACAATATTAGTTGGAGTGCCGTCGTCATGACAACGTCATCCCCAACCCCATCGTTTGTTAAAAATAAATTTCATTCTATTCTCGTACAACATCTCGTTCACTTCATTCTTGCGCGCCAACATTGAAATCGCCGATCGAACGCTTTTTAACACTGGACCTTTGTATAAGGTCCCAAGCATTGCAAAAAACACATTCAGTTTCATTTCAGTACAACCAAAGAGTCTTGACTCCATTTCTCCTTCAGCTAAAGTAAGTGATCTTTTTCCAAGACAACCAAAATATAAAAGCCGTTAAATTTCTCCACCAAACAAAATATCCCAAAACCATAAATACCGTAAGTAAATTAACTAATAACACATTTCACACAAAACTGTAAACCGGTTCTTTCCAGATGCCGTCCCGCAAATCAACAAACAGTCTACAACTTCTTTGTTTGCAAACTACAGCTAAACATTTACGCTTTATTGACGACCAACTTTTGGAATGTCCACCCATCCTCATTGATCTCATTTATGAATATCTGAGAAAAAACTTCAAAGATATTGGATATCCAATTATGCACACTAATATTTTCTTGAACAGACGCACGAAAGTATTGGGTAACCTTCACCAATTCAGAATGGGTCCGTACACTATTATAAATATCATACGGCAATCGTGTGAAAATTTGTTGGACCTAACGTTTAATTCGATAGAAACTTCGGAGATACCAGTAATTCCTATTGACATCAATCCCTTACGGACATTGGTGCAAAGCTTACCACATCTTCGCAAACTCGATTTGTCTAAAAATGCTTTGTGCACGGACGAAGTGTTACCCGATATAGCTAAATGCTGTCCTCAATTACGAGATTTGAACATTATGGATTGTGTTAGTATAACTGATGATGGCATCAAGTCAATCCATCATACAAAGCTCCAAGTTTTGGATATGCGTGGAACCAGCGTCACGCCTCAAGGCTGTTTATTAGCTATAAAAAACTTGCCATGTTTGAAGAAATTCAAAGTTTATATTCAGATGTGGTGTGACACAGTTCCTCTTTTAAAAAACGAATTTCGATCAAACAAATCAACTTATGCTTTGGAGCTAGTACCATGGTATTCCATACAGAACGAAAGGGATATTATCGCTGAAACAAACATATTTCCACAGTTGACCAATTTGAATGCTAAGGGCCATCACCTTCAACCGAATTTTGAAATTGATATTTTACCAGCGCTTAAAAACCTAGCGCAAACTTTAACAACTCTATCTCTGGATTTTAATGGTACTACAGTCGACATTGGACAGATCGGCCACTTTTGTCCAAAAATTGAAGCTTTAACATTGTTCCGATGTATTATTTCCGGCAAAAGTACAGTCACGAATCTGTCAAGACCATTCAGACATTTGCAGAAATTGTTCATATTTGCAGTTGACAGTCATGGAACAAAACATGTTGGATATGAAAACGTAATAGCCAATCAACGACAACAATGTAAATTAGCTTTATTTACATTGTTAATGAATTCAATAAATTTGAAAGATCTTTGTCTGTTTGGTTGTCCCGAGTTTTGCGATGCCTTAATTATTAGGGTATTGAAGGGAAATTCTTTGCGGAATTTACTCAACCTGCATATAGAAGAATGTAACTTTATTTCTGCGAAACCCATAATGATATTAGTGCAAATGAAAAGTATTTTACAGTTAGTAGTGGCGAGATGTTGTAAAAAAATAGGCACAAATGATTTGAAAAAGATAGTATATTACACTAAGTCACGTAATTTGAGTTTAAAAGTGGGGAACAAATCGATTTTTAGAAAATAAATTTATGTTTGTAAAATTTCCAGGAATGTTTAATTAAACTACTGTATCGCATCAGCATTGTAAAAACTAAACTTACAGTTTTAAGTTTTACTTTAACCAAATTAAGCAAAAAAAGACATTTTATTAAACAAACGACAGCCAACTTACCAAGATGATACATCGCCGCCATCTTGCCATTTGCTGTTGATTCCCACAAAGGAAGTCTTGTACGACTTGGCCGGAATCTTGCAAGATCCAATCACGTGACTATGCATTGGACCTGTATACAAAGTCCCAAGCATTGCAAAAAAGTCATTCGATTTCATTTCAGCACAACCAAAGAGTCTTGACTCCATTTCGACTCCATTTCTCCATCAGCTAAAGTAGGTGATCTTGTCCAAGACAACCAAAATATAAAAGCCTTCAAATTTCTCCACCAAACAAAATATCCCAAAACCATAAATATCGTAAGTAAAATAACTACTAACATTTTACACAAAACTGTAAACCTATTCTTTCCAGATGCCATCTCGCATATCAGCAAACAGTCTACAACTACTTTGTTTGCAAACTGTGGCAAAACACTTACGCATTATCGAAGATCAACTTTTGGAATGTCCACGCATCCTCATTGATCTCATTTATGAATATCTGAGAGAAAACTTCAACGATATTGGATATCCAATTACGCACACTAATATTTTCCTGCACAGACGCACGAAAATATTGGGTAACCTTCACCAATTCAGAATGGGTCCGTACACTATTATAAATATCATACGGCAATCGTGTGAAAATTTGTTGGACCTAACGTTTAATTCGATAGAAACTTCGGAGATACCAGTAATTCCTATTGACATCAATCCCTTACGGACATTGGTGCAAAGCTTACCACATCTTCGCAAACTCGATTTGTCTAATAATGCTTTGTGCACGGACGAAGTGTTACCCGATATAGCTAAATGCTGTCCTCAATTACGAGATTTGAACATTATGGGTTGTGTTAGTATAACTGATGATGGCATTAAGTCGATCCATCATACAAAACTCCAAGTTTTGGGTGTGTGTGGAACCAGCGTCACGCCTCAAGGTTGTTTCTTAACTATAAAAAACTTGCCATGTTTGAAGAAATTCCAAGTTTGTATTTACATGTGGCGTGATACACTTCAAGTTTTAAAAGACGAATTTCGATCAAGCAAATCAACTTATGCTTTGGAGGCGGTACCGTGGCTTCCCATAGAAAACGAAAGGGATATTATCGCCCAAACAAAGATATTTCCAAAGTTGACGCATTTGAATGCTAAGGGCGATCACCTTCAACCGAATTTTGAAATTGATATTTTACCAGCGCTTAAAAACCTAGCGCAAACGTTAACAATTCTAGCACTGGATTTTAATGGTACTTTAGTCGATATTGGACAGATCGGCAACTCTTGTCCAAAAATTGAAGTTTTAACATTGTTTCGATGTATTATTTCCGGCAAAAGTACAATCACGAATCTGTCAACACCATTCAGACATTTGAAGCAATTATTCATATATGAGGTAGACGTTTTTGGGAGGAAATTTGCTGACTATGAAGCCGTAATAGCCAATCCACGGCAAGAATCTAAGTTAGCTTTACGTACGTTACTGGAAAATTCGATAAATTTAAAATATCTTAATCTGTTTGGTTGTCCGGAGTTTTGCGATGATTTAATTACTAGGGTATTGGAAGTAAATTCTTTGCGGAATTTACTCAATCTGCATATAGAAGAATGTAACTTTATTTCTGTAAAACCCATAATGAAATTAGTGCAAATGGAAAGTGTTTTGAAGTCAATAGTGGTGAAAGATTGTAGAGAAATAACCGATAATGATCGGAAAAGAATAGTAGATTACGTTAAATCATGTAATTTAAATCTTCGTGTACGTAAGCAATCTTATTTTAGATAAACTTACAGTATGTTTGTAAAATTTCGACGAGTGTTTAATTAAACCATCACCCATCAACATTCAACAAAAACTAAATTGATCTTCTGTTGTCGATCAGATTCACCAAATCTATCTATCTCTACCTATCTTCTATCTATTCTATATATATAAAGAAGAAAGTTGTCTGTCAGTTCTCTATACATTCGCCAAAACCAAATTTTGCAGGATCATTTACCGTATTTCTTCGATTAGAAGTTCGCCCTTGAATTGAGGGCGCACTCGATTACAAGTCGCGGCTTGTATTCGAAGAATCTCAGTGTTCAGTGCAATAGTTATAATATTTATTTTCATTACCAAATCCAGCATTGATCATTTCTTGATCAATTGGCATTGATTTTAAATTACAACACAAATATAGCATAATAGTAGCATAATATATCTGTTCTGCTAACTGCCATATCGTAATTTAAGAAACAAAATTTGACAAAGAAACTATAGTAAACAGATTGTTAATTTGTCAAATTAATGAACATGGTAGTGGCCCCGACCTTAATCCTTTACTGCGCAGTGTCAAGCAGAAAAGGTTTTAATTTAAATTCGAAAAAGAAGTCTTTGAAGAAGTTTCTGCTTGCATTTCCTCGAATATAAGTCGATGGCGAAAAAAAGTTTTGAAGAAATTCGAAGAAATGCAAGTATGAGCAGGTACCTGAGAGTATGACAGTGGTTTCTAGCAGAAAGGATGTCAGCCAGGCTTCAAAAACACCTTTGTAGGTGTAAATCAACGCTATTTTTTCTAAGAGTGTACTTATATGTACTACTAGCAGAAAGTATACAGTAGATGTTTAGTTAAACAATAACACTTAAATACCAATAACTGCTCTAAAGAGCAAATCCTTCTTCTATAAAATTTCACTCATCGAGAAAAGTCAGCAAACTCGGCCAGATCTGAACCCGAAACCTATAGCCGCAGAGATGAGTACGCTAACCACTGGTCTACCGTCGCTGGTATAGTCAAACCCACACAGATGTAAAATAAAATATAAAATCTATTTTAGAAAAATAAAGAAATAAACTTGATGGATTAAATAGAATTATGACTGCAGTTGAACCCCCACTAACGAAATGACAGTGCCAATAAACGTTGAAACAAGACTGACAGCACACATCTGATAATTGTTGCTAATCGGCTCTATTTAGACATAAGATTGGGGGCCGGGGGGAGAGGGGAAAGGTTACCCAACAAAGGTAGTTGCCTTTGTCTCGTGTCTCTCACTACAGATAAAACCAGAAATAAATAAATCCAGCCATTCATTTACTTTACTTCCAATAGAACTTTATAACATTACAAATTAAATTTATTCACAAATCTTGACCAAATTCAATCTACACTTAATAACATTAGAGACAGTAACTTCCTAAATTGCTCTTCAGGCTAATTTCTCTGAAATTTTCTCAATTTATAATGCCAATTATGCAATTTTATTTACAATTTCTTTACATTTTTATCCCCCAAATCCAATTTTTTAAGAGTTTGGATTTGTGAACCTTCCTGTAGAATTTTCCTTCTAATCTATAGACAGTTTTCTGCCACCTCTGATGTTCCGAATTTGAGCATGTACACTGTACAAAATTGTTTATAGTAATTGTGGTTATGTCATTGAAAAATTTTGTAAGTACAATGAAAAACTGCACTCTCAGAAAAAAAGGTATAAAAAGTCACATAGGTATTTATATTGAGATATTCTTATACCTTTAAAGGTACAAAACATGTCTCCATTCACATACCTCATTGGCTATTTAAACCTTTTTTTCTGAGAGTGTGCGAAAGCGTAAGACCATTGAGGTGCTGAGGTGAGGTGGTATTGCAAATTAAAGATGTAAGAAATATGAAAGCAGAAGATGTCTGCAAAGATATGATTTCAAAGTTGGACAACCTGTTACTGAATATCTTAGGCTAATAGGAAATGGTTTTGATAATTCAATAGAATGAGATTTTAATGAAATTTTAAGTTTAATAAAATATAGTGGAAAGTAAAGCATTGTTCCCAGTATAAACCAACTAATGTGAATTAACATTAGCATGTTAGCGAAACGACTTGTCGCGAATTGTAGCCCGGTTTATCTTGTTTGAATCTCAAACAAGACAAGTTTGTTTCAAACAATTTGATCTTTATCACATCACGTGATGTCTCGTAATACACCTGTGTTATGAGATATCACGTGACGTGACGTGATGTTGCGGTAGTGTGGCATTATTAAAGCTATGATTTGAACAGTGGCGATTAGGAATTTTGGCCCCTACGGCCAACCAATTGAAAAGCGCCTAAACTGGAAAAATCGCAGTAATAAATGAAATTTTTCAAAAAATGAAGTAAATCTATACAAATTCAAGAAAATTTACAAAAATTTCAAAAACATTTGCAAATATTCAAGAAAATTTTACAGAAATTTGCAAACATTTAAGAAAATTCTGCAAAAGCTAAAAAAAAAATTACAAGCATGTAAATCAGTTTTAATCGGAGAAATTTACAAAAGTTCGCTCTTATTTCTATTCGCGCTCAATCATGCGCCCCTTCTAAATATTTTGTTAGGTCTAAAAGGGTTTTGTTTGGTCTGATTTAGACCAAGCATTTTTGACATTTTATTAAAGAAAATTTCCATAATTTTGAAAAAATCTGATTTTAATCAAAAAAGTTAGATTATAATAAAATAAATCTGTTTTTTTTTAAAAATATTTTTTAAAAAAATCATGATTTTTATCAATCCTATAGTATGATGCTGAATCGTTTTAATACGTTTTTTATTTCAAATCTCACTTTTTTAAAAATGGATTTCTCGAAAATTCCCGAGAATTCTCGAGAAATTGATCAAATACTTTTCTCTTCTCGAGAAATGCAATGATTATTGATGCACCGATGTGGTCTCGCGCTACAAAGCCTATAAATAAATATTTTTGCCTAAATGACTAAATAAAAAAGATTTTTGCCTAAATGGCTGAATTAGAAAATTTTTTTTGAATCCTTTTCAGCATGACCACACCTATTCCAAGCCGAACATAAGAGTACCTACTTGAAGCGGTCACGTGATAGATAAAGCTAGGTCAATTTTCTTCGTCTAAAGCTATGAGAGACGCGCGACTTGCTCCACACTATTCCCTTTCTAAAGAAGAAAGAGCAACCCAGAGACTAACGCCATTAAATATCCCACTGCCTGAGGATAAGTAGATAGATAGATATCTTATTTAATGTTGGCCTAATTTCTGCTAAACACCGACGCCAATTTTCCTTGGCCAGAAAAATCACCGACCTCGGCCAGATTTGAACCTGGAATTCTAGGACCCAGAGGTGAGTGCGCTAACCACTGGTCTACTGGCGCCGACCTTCGTCTAAAGGAGTCATTTTATTTTTATTTACAGTATTTATATTTTAAAAAAAAATTTATATATATTCATTTTTTTATTTTTAAAAAAAAAATGTATTTATAATTATTTTTTTATATTTAAAAAAAAAATTTATTTATATTTGTTTTTTTATTTTTAAAAAAAAATTTATTTATATTTTGCTTTCCAGATTTTCGGGATTACAGCTGGCTGAAAAACCCTGAAGTGATCATTGAGAATAAATCTAAGAATTTCCTAACAAATATTTTTAACATAATAATAATTTTTTGTTTGTTTGTTTGATGTAAATATTACTTGTCTTTCTTAAAATTGTCTAATAAAACTAATTTTGTTTGGCCTTTGTAGCCGCTGGAATTCAAAAAAACGGTTTTATTGATTTCTCTATAAAAAAAATGATGTCTACTACATGTAAACTGGATCGGTAGTACCTAGACATCATTGAAAAAAATAAAAACATTTGATAACTTCACCACGAGACACCGCCACCCTCACACCACAATCCCCCACCAGAGCGCGCGATCAGACTTTTCCTATTGGCGTACTGTATATGTGTAAGTCATAAAACACTTAGGACAAGTATTTGTAATCCGTAGCCGAAAGAATACAACTTTTTTAGACTATAAATAAACAGTGTAAACACTAAACACTTTCGACCACCTAGGCGACCTAATAACCAACAAATCCGTTAGTCTTTTCCGATCGATTGACACCGCGACACAAGTTAACACTCAACACTCAATACTGCATTTCTCTATTTTACAGTTGCCCCAACTGAAATGTGACAACAATACCAGCTTCCTTACAATGACTTCCACGCAAACAGATGCCATCAGCAGAGGCCCATCCGACTCCAGTCGGCAAAGTAATTTGCAAAGAATCGCGCAGAAGAAGGCGCAAGTTAAAAATTGGCCGCGGACAAAAAAGTTGGAAAAATTGGCGATTTATTCCTCGTGTAAAGCCGAGGATGGATGTAAATGTAACGGGTGGAAGAACCCGAATCCGCCGCCGAATCCTCCGAGGTTAGACGTGTCGCAGCCGTTGGCGAGTCTCACGGATCCGTGTAGGAGTTGTAATCATGTGTTGGGTAATTTTGTTTGTTGGGGTTTGGTTTTTTGGGTTTTTGGTTGATGATTTTCTTTTTTTTAGGGACTCACGTATCGCATTTGGAGAATACGGCTGAGGAGGAGTTGAATAGACTGCTAGGGATTGTGGTTGATGTTGAAAATCTGTTCATGTGTGTTCATAAAGAGGAAGATGCTGACACGAAACAAGTTTATTTTTATTTATTTAAGGTGATTTTTTTTTTTTTTTTTAAAGTTGGGAGTTGATGTTTTGTGGAATGGTGTAAAGTATTGCAGAAATTTTACATTTTTGTAGTGGTCGAATCTCGTTATTACGAACGAGTGAATGAATTTTGCGTTTTAGAAATTTTTTAAATACATTTGGTTGGATTCCTGTCTTCAGTGTTAACTTAAAATAGTTCAGAGATGAATTATGAAGTATTGCGAACATATTTCATTTGCCGAAACTTGCATTTCTCTCATTTTAATACCTATATTTGACAAAAATGGCAAGTTTAATGTGTTTATTTACTGTTAACTTGTTCGTGATAATTTAATTTTTCAATATTTTGCGTTAGAGACTCAAAGTAAACTTCACATTTCACTAAAATTAAATTTCTGAAAACCTTAGACATGAGGGGAAAAAAATTTATACTAAAACATTTTTCAAGGTAATTTTTAACTACCTTGAACTAACTTGGATAATCTCTTCGAGTTCGTTGTAATGAGGTTTATGTATATATCCTGTATATAAAATAATTAAATTTCCATTTCAACATCTTTAATACTTTGTTTACTTTTTATAAATTAAAATTTTTGGGAGTTTTGTATGAATTTTTATAAAATCTTCAACAATTTTAATTTTTTTACTTAATTAAATGCATTTTCTTTTATTCCATTAGTTATTGCGAAAATGCATTTTAAATATGACCAAACCTTCCGTCGAAGGCCCACTCGGTAATCCACCTTTTGATAAACCGAGCATTGCAAAGGTTTGTAATTATTTATTATAAAAAAAATACATTTTTTAATTTTTTTCTTTTTCTTTTTTTCAAACAGGGTGTGACTAATTTTGTACTTTACAAATTTGGACATTTGGCGCAAAAGGAGTGGCAAACAATGTACGATTTGGCGAAAATGTTTCTACATTGCTTAAATCACTGGAAATTGGAAACTCCTTCGGTTAGAAAAACGCATTCGCCCAACGACGACGTGTCTACGTATAAAGTGAATTACACGAGGCAAGTTTTAATTAAATGAAATTAAATTTTACGAAATTTTAAATTTATTTTGTATTTTTTAATAGATGGCTGTGTTATTGCCACGTTCCGGCATTTTGCGACAGTTTGCCGCATTACGACACTGCCCTCATTTTCGGAAGAGTTTTGCTACGATCTGTTTTTCAAACTATGCGACGTCAGTTGCTCGATAAATTTCGAGCTGAGAAAGATAAAATGCCGTCAGAGAAAAGGACGTTGGTTTTAACTCATTTTCCAAGGTATATTTTTACAATATTTAAAAAAAAAAAATTTTTTTTAAATTAAAAAAAAAAAAATATGGAAATTTTTTTCAGGTTTTTGTCAATGCTAGAAGAGGAAGTTTATGGTGCAAATTCTCCAATTTGGGACCCGGATTTCAAACAAGCGCTCCCAAATCTTTCGGGAAATTCCTTAACACCTGACAAGGGTATTGGAATTTTGGAATTTTCTAATTCCAAAACCCATTTTAATGAAATGATCCAAAATCTCAGATTATTTCCCACAGACGTCAATTTTTCTTATAATAAAACTCACTGTAATGAAAATTTGGCTATTCGAATTATTTAGTTGAAAATTTTTTATTATAATGAGTTTTTTAGTTGAAACTTTGTTATTATGAGGTTTTTAGTTGAAAAGTTTTCATTATAATTAGCTTTTTACTGTGGGAGATTGAGAAATATCTGAAAATATTTTTTAAAATAATAAAATTTTTAAATCTAGATTCAACTCCGAACGGAGCATCAACGAACATGTTTGAAAAACTAACTGTACAAACCGGAAGTGTGGATGCCGTTTACGAAAACTTCACCACCATCAATTTGAGTCCAGGATTGCTTAATGCGCGTCGATCAATTAAGTGTAGTTCGCTCAGTGAACTACAAGGTAAAATTTTAAAAAATTTGAAATGTTTTAGAATTTCATGAAATTTATTTACAGTTGGCGAGAAACGACCGCTCGAGTCGGCGATCAGTGCACAAGAGAGTAAAAGAAGGAAAATCGAAGGGGATTTACCGGAAGAAGTGATTTGGGATGTGATGGCGACGATAACAGATCCAGAAGCAATGATTGGCCCAGATGTAGGAGTGTGGAATGTGTGGAATTTGTGGAAGGAGATGTTGGAGTTGATTTTGTGTTGTTTGTTCGCAGCCCACAGCCTTTTCCGATAATGCGGCGAGAGATGAGGCGGCACGGATTGAAGAAAGAAAGGGAATCATCGAGTTTCATGTTGTCGGAAATTCGTTGACTCATAAAGTTCCACGTCAAACTCTAGTTTGGTTGGTGGGACTACAGAATGTGTTCTCTCATCAATTACCAAGAATGCCAAAGGAATATATTTCGAGATTAGTTTTTGATCCGTGAGTGATTTTGATGAAGTTTGGTTGTTTTTTTGTCTGTTTTGATCAATTTTTAATGAAGTTTGGTCAATTACAGTTAGTTTGATCAGTTTTCGGTCAATTTTGATTAGTTTTTGCCTGTATTAAGTCGATTTTGATCAGTTTTTGTCAATTTTGATCAGTTTTTGTCAATTTTGATTAGTTTTTGGTCAGTTTTGCCAGTTTTTAGTCAGTTTTTACCAGTTTTTGGTCAGGTTTTACCAGTTATAAATAAGTTTTTGGTCAGTTTTGATCAGTTTAATCAGTTTTTGCCAATTTTTAGTCCGTTTTGATCAGGTTTTGTTAGTTTTAATTTGGTTTTTACACATTTTGGCCAGATTTCAGACGCTTTGTCCAAATTATGGTAAAAATTAAATAAAAACACAAATTTAGTAAAAAGTTATTACGGTATACATAAAACTCATATAAAATTGATTAAAACAGCTAAAAATATGATCAACTAATGACAATTAGTTTGGAATAACTAATAAATTGATCAAATAATTTACTTTATATAAGAAAAATCGAATTTTATAATTTCTCAGTCTATTTTAAAACCAATTAACTCAATTAAAATTTTTATTTGTAATTTTATTTCCAGGAAACATAAAACGTTGGCTTTAGTTAAAGATAAACGAGTGATTGGTGGAATTTGTTTTCGAATGTTTCCTTCGCAAGGTTTTACGGAAATTGTATTTTGTGCTGTAACTTCGAACGAACAAGTGAAAGTGAGCAAATTTTAATGATCACTACAAATTTCCATTTTTAATATAAAAAAAATTTTTTAAATTTAGGGTTACGGAACTCATCTGATGAATCACTTGAAGGATTACCACGTCCGACATAATATTTTACACTTCCTCACATTTGCTGACGAATTCGCTATCGGTTATTTTAAAAAACAAGTAAAAATTCATCAGAAATTAATTTTTCAATGATAATTTAATTTTTGTTTTTTTTACTAGGGATTTTCGAAAGATATAAAATTACCAAAATCATCGTACATTGGTTACATCAAGGATTACGAAGGCGCAACTTTAATGGGATGCGAATTGAATTCTAGAATTATTTACACAGAATTTTCTTCGGTTATACGAAAACAGAAAGAGGTGAGAGTTTTTATTTGTTTTTTCTTATTTTGTATTTCAGTAACTAATGAAATTACAATTTTTCAGATAATCAAGAAATTAATTGAAAAGAAACAAGAACAATTAAGTAAAATTCAACCCGGTCTTACGTGTTTCAAAGATGGCGTGAGAGAAATTCCAATTGAAAGCATTCCAGGCATTCGTGAGTTTAATTTCACATTTTTATTATCATTCATTAATGATTTTGATTTTTTTTTAGGGGAATCAGGATGGAAACCCGACAAAACATTGTAAATTTTAAAATTTTTGTAAAAAACATTTGGATTTTTAAAAAATTTTTAATTTTATTTTAAGATCATTGATGAAACAAGAATCAATGGACCCTGATCAATTGTACAACACATTAAAAACACTAATTGGGATTTTAAAAGTAACATTTTAATATAAATTTTATAATTTTAAAAATATTTAAAAAAAATTTTTTTTCGCTCTTAGTCTCATCCCAGTGCATGGCCATTCCAGAAACCAGTAGAAAAGTCAGATGCGGCTGATTATTATGATCATATTAAATATCCAATGGGTAATGGCATCAATTTAATTTTTTTTTCATAATAAATTTTATTTTTTTATTTTTTAGATTTACGCACAATGACGGAACGACTTAAAAACCGTTATTACTGCAATCGTCGGCTTTTTATCGCAGATATTCAACGCATAGTGTCGAACTGCAGAGCATACAACGACCCCGAGACTGAATATTTTAAATGTGCAAATAATTTAGAAAGATTTTTTCAACTTAAACTACGAGAATTTGGCCTATGGGATAAGTGATCGAATTTTACGGATGTTTTACGAATCTTTTGGTACGTAGTTGTGAGAGTGTTTAAACAAGTGACTTTCAGCTTAAGTGTTGAGATTATGTCTTTCCTCCTGGTCCAAGCAACTGTCAGGATTTTGACCTTTTTTTTTTTTAAAAAAAAAAAATAAAACAAAAATTATCGGTGGTGTATTTTTGATCAGAATAGTTAGTATTGTTCTAGCTAATGCAGATGGATGTGAAATAAAGTTTTTAATGGAAAAGTTATTTTTATTTTTTTAAAATTTTGACTTGACTTGAAATGTTTGTTCATTTAGCTCATATCTATTATTCTAGGAGTTTTTAAATGTTTGTAATTTAAAATGATAAGGAATGGATTGTTTATGGCAGGTTTGTTTTGTAAATTTTTCATTAACTTTCTAATAAAGTATGCACAAATTTTATTGCTTTTGTTTTTTTTTTATTATAAAAAAAATTTTATTTTTTCAAAAAAAAATATTAAGATTCCAGTACAGTTGTTAGTGGCGATGACGATTTTACAGTTCAAAGTCAAAACTAAACTGGAATTAGGAAAAATGGCCGCTTGTTGCAGTACCAGAACAAGAAGAGTCATGAATTCGGTAATATAATGAAAAAAATCTTTATTTCTGCACTTTCTGCATTATTATAATCAAAATCTGATTTGCTTCAACTGTGATATCTTGAGCCTGCAAAGATTTATAATTATTTTATGTTGTTTAGAGGTTTGGATTTTGACATTTTGACATTTTCTTACCGCATAGTCTTCATCGACGAGTATTATTGCACTTTTTCGAGACAAACACCGGGAAAGAATTAAACTTTTATGGTACGACGATATTATCTTTGGTGAAACAGCGTTGAGTGCAGAATCCCAATCCTGAAACTTAAAAAAATTGATTTTTATAAAATTGGAATTTTACAAAATTTTAAAAATTTTATTAAAAAAAGACAAAATGTTTCTTACTTCTGATAAATCTCGCACAACTTCGAATGATTTTTCAGCAGTTGTTTTCCCGTAACAGACATTTTCATGCAAAGTTCGAGTTGGGAACAGGAATTGAATTTCATCCGATATAAACTCGATATTTCGTCGAATCCACGTTAAATTTATGTCTGTCACTTTACAATTGCTAATTAACTATTAAAGAAATTTTCATGATTTATTGGACACAATTATATAAGATTAATTGCTACCATTTGTCCTTTAAACGGGGATTTTCCCGATAATAAATTATGGAAAAATTTCTTTTTATCCTCAACTTCAATTTCACATCTTTGACCTTGCTCTAATATTAATGTCTGCCCAAGCTGTGATTCTTGAATTAATGTTAATTGCAATGGAGATTTTGGAATTAGTCTCTGGAAAATTTTTTTTTTTTTAATTTAAAGAAAAAAATTTGAAGAAAAAAAAAATTTTACTTTTGATTGATATTTTGAGTATAATTTACTCTGAAGTAAATATCTTTCAATATTTCTTGCGGCTCGCCAACCCTTTTTAATGTTGAATCCGACTGCGTTTAGTTGATTAATTTGCAGTGCAGTGTTGATCATGATTAAGTTTACTCTAAAAATGTAGGTTAGAGTGTAATTATATGTTAGTGCGTGTAAGTTGGTTAAGTTGGCTCAACTGTAGGACATTTTTATTGTTTTCTCCGTGATGGATGATGAGATATGCTCCAAAAAATAGAATGGTTGCAAAAGCCATTTCTCGAAATGCTCGAACAAAACCCCAGAGAAGGCTGTGCTGTAGGGTTTCTTGCAGACTGAAAGATAATTGTGATTAGGCATGATTTGTGTACCTACAAGAAATTAATTTATTTTATGCATTTTTTATATGAAATTTATGCATTTTTTATATGAAATTTATGCATTTTTTATATGAAATTTATGCATTTTTTGCATGTTTTATATAAAATTTGCATTTTTAATTGAAGTTTATGCATTTTATGCATTTTTCATTGAAATTTATGCACTTATGCATTTCTTATTGATATTTTAGCATTTTCAACTTCTTAAAGTACAAATTTTATGCTTTTGATTATTTTTGATTCTATAATTTCTTCCCCCCCCACAACATTTAAAAATTTAAAATTATATAAACAAGAACTAACTTTTCTGCAGATGACGCTATCTAGAATTAAATTACAAAAGATAATTGTTAACTTACAATTACAACTCATTACCACCACACTTAATCCTTACTTTCTTTTCCTTTTTTTCTGTCACATACTGCAAAAAATAAATTGCAAACAATGTTGGAAATATGTAGAACAGCATCAATGCTTGAGACCAAACAACACTTGATGCCAAAGGAAATGCAACAAAAACTGCTGTAATTATTTCAACACCAGTTCCAAGTGCACTTGTTAAAGCCTTAAATTAAATTTTTTTAATTATATTATATTTTAATTAATATATTTAATTACTTACAATTTCTACATTTGGTACATCATCTTTAAGTAATGACTGGAAATTGTCAGTTTGTATATCACAGTTGGTGAGGTATGAGTTGAAAAGTGTAGTTCTGAGTTTGTTTGAGTATATATATCCGAGTACTTTTAACATGTAGTGTTGTAAAATACTTGAAATTAGAGTTGTGATGGCTAAAATGCAGAATGCACCAGCCATTTGAGTAGTTCTGTCAAAGGTTATTTCATCTTCTAAGTTTGCCATAGACTGAAATGGTAAATGGGAGATTTTGTTTGATGGGAAGACAAGAAGAAATGGGAAAAGAAATTGAAGATCTTATGCAAATTTTTGCAGGAAACTAAGAATTCCTCACAATTCCTCAGAATTGAGTGATCAAATGTGTTTATACAGTTTTCTGGTGCAAAGAATGAGGCAATGAGTCAACAAATTTTGTTAGTTTTGTCACTGAAACTGCAGATTTTGACAATTATTTCATCTAAAACTTCAAATTTTGTCAGTTTAGATACTGAAACTGCAGATTTTGACAGTTTTTTCATCTATAACTTCAAATTTTGTCAGATTTGTTACTGAAACTGCAGATTTTGACAAAAATTTCATCTAAAATTACTGGATTTTGATACATTTTCTCATTAAAATTGAAAATTTCTTAATTTTCCACAACATTCTGTGGAATTTCTACAAATCTGCATAAAATCTTCAATTTTTTATCAAATTTTTTATCAATTTTGAACTTTTAAAGCAAAAGTTTTTAATTTGATAGGAAGGTCTGTACTAATTTCTACATAAATTCTTACTCCAATAACTTCACAAAAAATATAAAAAGTTGTAGGTAAGGTGCTTCCCAGAAGCATTGATCCTAAACATCCAAAAACCGCATAAGGCCAAAAAAATCTTAAACATTTGAGTGTGATAAATTCCTGTCGATGATTTACAGAAAAGTCAGTCTGACTGTTCATATTGTAGAGAGCCAATCGTTTAACTGCATTTTCATCAGATAATAATCTATCTTTAGCTGCTACTGGAGGTTCAGGCTCACATTTCTCATTTGAAGCCAATAAACCTCCATTTTTGTAATCACAAAACTGGAAAAAGAAATTTTCATTATAGGTTTTATTAAAATTAATTAAAATATTATTATTACTTCCAACCCATCTCCTATTCTTATAGCAGCTTTAATACTGTTTTTTAATACTGGATAATATGGTAATGTTTGGGTGAATGTGCTGAGTCCACGAATAAATGAAAAAAATATCTTCAATTTATGATGATTTTGGAAAAAAGAAAAAAGTGAGAATTGTCAATGAAATTTTTTGTTGAAACCAAAACTTTTTGGTAAAACACCACAAGAAAAATCAGATTTACAAAAATTTACAATAATAAAATTTATTGAGAATTATTGTGAATTTTTAGAAATCTGATTTTTCTTGCAATGATAATGACATTACAAGGACTAAAGTGCCGGGTTTGAATGGTGCATCTCCATCCCTGAGATCAGCAATGATCAGTCTGACTCCATACCATAACATAATGGCATTTGAAAGATGTGTTGCCATTAAAATCATTCCATTAACCAATCCTGATATGACTGCATTTTTCTGGATGTATTTGGTTAAATTGTTGAGTTGCTGTTTATATCTGAAATGTAAAATTTTAAGTTTTTTTTTCTTGCCTGAACTGCAAATGATTTCTAGTGATTTTTATAAAAAGTAGAACAAAATGTTACAAAATTTGCATATATAAATTGCTTTTAATTAATATTTTTTAAATATAATTTTCTAGATTAAATAGATTAAAAATACTACAAGAAGAAGCTACAGGCACTGAAGTGAACAGAGAAAAGAGAATGAGAGAAAAGAATAAGTAATTTACTATGAAATTACTAAATTCTCATAGTTTTTTAATATTTACGTATTTTATTATTTTCTAGTTAAGATTTAATCGATAGATATTTTATGTAATATCAGCCTAATTTCTGCTACAAAGGCCGACGCCAGAAGCCAATTACTCCTCCTGGAAATTTTGCCACTCTGGGGATTTTTTTCGTGCGAGAAAATCTTCCGAACACGAGACTGACAGATTAAATTCCCCTCCAAAGAAACACCATTCGATTTTCCTCAGCCAGAAAAATCACAAACCTCTGCCAGATTTGAACCTGGAAACCTTTAGACCCAGAGATGAGCACACTAACCACTGGTCTACCAGTGCCAGCCATCATCGGACTTGAGAATCAGCCATAAAAATAAGATTTTTTACCTTAATTCCAACCCACAGCCGTTCCTCAAAGCACCCAAGGTATGTTCAATCAGAAAACAGAAGAAAAAAAAACTCTTATTTACCTTGAAATCTCTTCATTTTCTTGACCAAACGCAACAACAGTTGGATGTGCTTGCAAAGTATCCAATAGTTGTGACGAAACAGACCCAAAACCCCGCTTAAATTTGATAACTGTTGGTTTTTTAAGCTAAAACAACAAACAATAATATATAACTTTACTTAACTTTACAATACAAATACCTGATTTTCAATTAAACTCCCATAAATCTTTAAAATCAAATGAGGAATTAAAATGAGTGCCAGTTGCCATCTTCTGTAAAACGACATCCCAACACAACCAAACAAAGTCACAACTGCTGACACCAGTAACCCAAAAGTATAGTTTAATCCTTCCTCTATTTGTTTAATATCTCTGAAAAATTCAACAGAAAGAGCATTAATGGTAGAATGTATCAAAATCGATACTAAATCTCATTGAATCTTACTCCTTTAGTGATTTATTGCTGTTAATAGATACACGTCTGTTGTTGTAACGATCTGATGACGTCGATGGGAGTAAAGAACGTCGTAATTGCGTACAAAGTCGTGTAGAGACAAAATCAAACAGAAATGTTGTGAGAAAAGCAGTGATGAGTTGACACAAACTCACAAATAAAAGGCAAAAACAAAGGGAATGCAGATTTTCCTCGAATTGTTCATTGAGTTGGTAATTTAAACTGAAAATAATTCAGTTTTATTAAAATACTGAATTCAAAAAATAAAATTTATTCATGTGTTGACTAACAACAGTGCCAGTGGGCATATGGTCAACGACTCTTTATGTAAGGTTTAGGGTCAGTAACGCTACCGGCCTTGAATTATAGCCGGAGATATAATTCGAGGGCGGTGTGTAATTTGTATTATTATTTGTCAAATGTGCCACATTTCTCTTTTTTACTGATCCGTGGTCACAATAAACTTCATCTTTTCGTGAAGTCTTGATTTTATAATAAGTTTGGTTTAGTTTAATTTTATATAAATGTGAAAGAGTGCAATCGTAAGAATTATGTTTAGAATAGTGTTACGCTATTGTTTATTGGACATCCCAGCAAAAAATAATTGCATAATTTTTGCAAATAAAAATCTGCAAATTTTAAGCAAAAATTATTGAAATTTGTATACTTTTTGCAGAAATTACTATTTCTGTACAAAAACTTTGCAGAATTTTTTAGCTGGGATGTTGTGGCACTGAAAGAAATGATTAAAAAAACCAAATAAACATTCTTGCACTTACTCTAACTCTTCTTTGATCGTATGATTCCCGTGAACAACCGACAAAAGCGAGACATTGCTGTGAGATTGCGCAAACTCCACACTTTCTTCAATATCATGGGCAAGCACATGAATATATTCATCAGTCTCGGGTTTATAATCCGTGTGCTGTTTTCCTTCCTTTAACAAAACCGTGAGTCGAAGTCTTCTGTTTTTGATGAACAAAGTGACCACTTCTCCCACATAGTAAACAGCGGTCGGCACCGATAAGCCGAGAACAATACTCGATAGAAAACCAATGAATATCAGAATGTAGTCCAAGGGTGACAGCCATTTGAACTGATAAAAAAAATTTAGTATTAAATATTAATTACTTAATTATTATAATTAATTAAATTGATGTTTACCATTTTTTTGATTGCTGAAAATTCCCTCGATGCATTTGAATAGCAGCTCATGTCACTTTAAACGAAATTAAGAAAAAGTTTGAATTTTTGGTCCAAACTGGTTCCAGATGAAGAAAATTATAGGGAAATGGTTATGCAATGGAAGGAATCATGTGACTCAGTCATTAAGACCATGGAAATATGAAATTGCCTGTGGGCATATTAAATTCCTATTATCCAGCTGTAAGATTGTAATAATTTTATGATGATATAAGTTTAATGAGCAAATGAATTGATTTTTTATTGTCGTGTTGGTAATGAGGTTTGGTTTTCTTTAATTAATTTCCACTTGCTGTTGATCATTTATTGTGATATTTTGATTAAAGCATTATGGGAAAAATTGATTATGCAAATACTTTGTGTGTGGTGATTGATAGGTTTTTTTTCTTTGGTTGAGGCAGTTTATCAAAGAAAAAAGTTTTTTTTGTCAAATTGTTTTTGAAACAATGTGAGTTTGAGTTGTAAAATTTTAGTTTTAGTTTTAGCCTTGGAAGTGCAAAAATGACTCGATTTTAAGTTCTATTTAATTGTAGTAAATTAGTTTTTAATGTTATATTATTATGTTCAAAGCAAGTGTCCATATCAAAGTGATCTGAATGATTATTTCATCATTCACTTTATCAATTGTTAAGATAACTATACGAAGGTAATTATTACAATTATCTGATTGAAACCTTGTTAGTGATGTAATGTGGTAAGGAATGAATTAACAGCTATTTGATACGAAGTGTATTGGTACTTGATGTGTCAGAAAATTAGAGGGTTGTGATTATAACGTTTTAGATATTAATATAGTCACTTAGTGGCTTCCCAAATCGGAACATAAATATCCGGATGGCTCTCCAATCTGGACTAACAGTCCCATCTCTTTCAGTGGTGGAGCATGTAAATAACACTCTAAAATCTGGACAAGTTCCAAAACCATTAGCAAATGTTTTGCGTTCACCCGAACAAGCAAAATCCATTGAAATTAATCCTCAAATCCGGTCATGTATCGTATACCGCAATATGATGCAGTGGAAAATAAAACCGGTAAAAATTTTATTTGGACACAATGAAAATAATATCATTTAAAAAAAAAAAAAAAAAAATTTTTTTTCGAGTTACTTTCCAAAATCAAAAATAGAAAATTTTATTTTTTTAAACAATCTGACTAGTGTGACTTAAGAATGAGTAAAAGGGTTGGATTGCGTTCCAAAAGAAATCAAAAACAGTTCATTTCAAAAATAATGTGAGAAAATAACTATTAGAAACTATTTTTTTGCATAACTGCTAATGAGTCAGCAGCAGAGAGTCACAAAAAAAGAATGAAAATATTTAAAAAATGTATCCACTTGATGTTACGCAGGGTTTTCCCCGCTCAAAAGGTCAAAAATATTGTTTGTGAGATTTGCCGCAATTCTCTAATCGTGTTAGAGCAAAACCGTATTACGAAAGTACTGTGTTGTATGAGGATTGCAACAACTATTTAACCTGCTAAAGTGAGTTCTAAAAGAAGTCTATAAGAAATAAAACAAAATACAATTCTAATACTTGGAAAACTGAATGATGAAATGTCATTTCAACTATTTTAAATGTAAAATTGCATTTGATGTTAGGCAGGAAAGTTAGACTATTGAATTATTTTCACTACCGTAACATTTCCATTCCTTAGAGTCTTGTCGAAATTTTTTTTATCTTCAATGACCTTACAAATAACAATTATACGTACCCCATTTCGATATTACAATGACGAGCTTTGATGTTTTCGACTTCTCTGTTAACTATACTCATTTAATTGCCTCACCGACAAATAAATCTAAATTGCCACGCAATTAAATGACATAATCTATACTAGTCTAACTTGAAAAAATAAATGGATCATTCAAGTCACTACTGGACTTGTAATTACCCATGTTTCGAAAGTAAATAGTGAAATCAAAATGCAGTTTCTTTAAAACGTATTTATTACGAGATGGTTAAAATGTGGAGATGTTATAATTACAGTTAAAATTAAAATTACAAAATCGGTCGGGAAAGTCTTCGTCGATTTCCTTGCTGAATTTGAAGTATTTCGTAGTACATGCCTTTCTTTTCCATTAATTCGTCCGGTGTGCCTTGTTCCACGATTTGTCCGTGGGAAAATACGATTATTTTGTCCGCGTTCTGTATTGTTGATAGTCTGTGAGCAATTACTATGCACGTCCGACCTTCTTGGGCCTTTTCCAAAGACTCCTGGACAATCTGTAAACGGAGATTTAAATTGTTTTTTTAAGTTGTGGACTTGTTGGACAACAGTGTTGCAACATGTTGTAGAATGTTAATTATAAATGTCTGGCCACTTTTTAGATGACGAATTTTTAAAAAAATTTGTGGTACAAATTATATTAAAATTTAATTCGTGACCGGTTCACTAAAAATGTGACCGATCGATTTTTAGATGACCCGATCATGAATTTTTTTAAAGCAAATTTGTGGTACAAATAATATTAAAATTTAATTCGTGACCGGTTCATCTAAAAATGTGACCGATCAATTTTTAGATGGACCGATCACGAAATTTCATCAGGTAAAAAAATGAGGGGAAAAGAAAACGATCAGTATTTCACGATCAGTTTGTCTAAAATTATACGATCGGTCGAGACCGGTTTCAAATTTAAAAAAAAAAAAACCAAAACGTTTTTTGATTTTCTTACTTTTTCACTTTCATTATCCAGCGCAGAAGTCGCTTCATCCAGTAACAAAATTTTTGGATTCTTAATCAGAGCCCGTGCAATAGCAACTCTCTGTTTTTGCCCGCCACTCAACTGCACTCCTCGAGCACCGACTCGAGTTTCATAACCCTTTATAAGAAAAAAAAATTATTTATTCAGTTGAAAATTTCTTTCATTTTAACACGCCAATACACACCTGCCGTAAACTCGTTATGAATTCGTGTATGTTTGCCTGTTGGGCTGCATCTATTATTTCATGCATGCAAACCTTCCGTTCGTTATTTCCATACGCAATATTTTCCGCTATGGTTCGGTTGAACAAAACCGGTTCTTGGGAAACGAGACCGATCAACGAACGGAGCGACGATACATTAACACATCGAATGTCATACCCGTTTAGCGCCTGCAATTAATGAAATAAATTAAATTTCACTGTAAATAATGCCAAAAAAAAGTCCAGATTTATAAAATTTTATAACGATTAAAATTTATTTTTACAAATAAATTTAATTATTTATAAAATTTTGGAAATTCGATTTTTTTGCAGTGAAATTTTATGGGGAAAAATAATCAGCAAATTGTACTTACCACTCCGCCCGATGTTGGGTCGTAAAATCTCTGAAGTAACTGCATCGATGTTGATTTCCCGCATCCACTCGTGCCCACAAACGCAACTGTTTGTCCATTTTCGATGACCAAATTGACGTTTTTGAGGATGTGATCGGTTGGTCGTGTTGGGTAAGAGAAACAAACGTCGCGAAATTCGATTTTTGGTTGCATTTTCGGTGGCTGTTGAAATTAAATGAGAAAATAATTTTTTTTCTTTTTTTTCTAGAAATTAGTTGAAAACTTGAAATTTACCATTTGAATTCCAGCGTCTTTTGCGCTGTCAATCAGCGGTTTTCTCGCTAATAGTTTGAGTATTTTATTAGCGGATACACACGCTTTACTGTAACTCGGTGTTGCAGCTAAAACATGCGAGACTTCCATGAGATTTACTATTAACATGGAGTTAATTCTGAAATTGATATTTAAAAATTAATAAATTAATGTGATTTTATGTTGATTGTGTTTTACGTGTTGAAAGTGGAGTAATCCGCTTCTTTGCGATACATTAAGTAAGCGCCGTAACTTAGGGAAACCACGAAGCCAAGCAAGGGTAAAGTTTCGGACAACGCGACCGCTAATGAGCGAAATTGTGCTTGTTTGTCTAAAAGCCTAAAAGGAATTGTTATTTGCGATGTAGTTTTATGAGTCTATATGTAAACAGTATATGAAAACTTACTTTCTTGGTTGGGCCAAAGATTCGTTGTACAAGTTTGAAATTTTGTCTTGGATGTGTAATGACACAACAGTGCGGAAATTTCGGACTCCTTCGATGGCCAACTGAAATTTATAACGATTAATAACTGAGCGTGGAAATCCAGTTATATTTTCAATGGGTTTGTTTGGGAATTATCGCCGCAAGAAAAATCAAATTTACAAATGTCTACAATAATTAAATTTTACAGTCAAATTTAATTTTGTGAATTTTTGTAAATTTTTGAAATAATTAGAAAATATTAATTGTCAACTTACATTGTTAGCTTGATCATCAGGATTCATCAGGTTGAGCAGCATTCCATGTTCAATTTTGCCCCTGATATAATGGCAAACGAACACTGCCAGTGACAAACCACTAATTGCCAATGCAAGTTTCCACTGAATCCAAAAACTCAAACTGACCATCACAACAACAGCCACTATCGAGTAAAGCCACGTTCCCAACATCGCACCTGGGATCTGAAACGACAATTCGTCAACTTCGAATTCGAGTTTTACAAACATAACCACTGAGTTTTACTTTTTTCACATTTTCAGCATCGATGGTCACCATCGCGCAAAGATTGCCGACACTGTGAGTGGGTTCGTCAAACCAACCGATTTCCTGCTGCAAAATGGCTTCTAACATGCGACGACGAATGCGGAACAATAAGTTTTCCTCTGCTAGATTTTGCGCCCACAGTTTGATGGAGACTGCAACGAAGGCTAGAAATCCGATGAGAACGTACATCAGTGGCCAGAACAACACGAGGTAATCGTCTTTTTGTAGCGTTCGTACAACGACGAGCTAGAAGTAGATAGCTTGGATTAGTTTATGTGTAGGCATTCCCGTTTTATTTTAAGGAGAGCTCTGCAACGAAACAGTGCAGCGAGTGCAGTGTAGAATACTTGCATTTGTAAGGTATCCAAAAACATACGATCTCGCAGGATGAGAGAGCGAGTAGATAGCTGCGAAACAGAGTACAGTTGCAACTATTGTCCAATCACTTTTACTGAACGTCAACATCTTCCAAAACGATTTGCGAAGTTCAGTCTGCGTTCGAACCTAGCAATTTCACAATTTAGTAAACAGTTTATTACTAATTCAATTTACTCAGTACTGTGTCGTCATCCTCCTCTTTCAAAGCATCGTAAGACAATAGGTAATCGTCAACATCATCGTCCTCATCTTCGTCTAAATCGGAGTCAACAGATTGTAGTTCAGATTCCTCTTCTTCGTCTTCGGTAACTTTAGAATCGAATGATCCAAGATCATCAATTTGGTCAAAAATTGAAATTACAAATTGCAGACTTACATTCCGTTGTCGTTTGTAGTCCAGACTGGGTTTGCAGCAGTTGGTAATAAAGTCCTTCTTTGTCTACCAAGTCCTCGTGACTTCCTTGTTCCACTACCCGGCCTCCTTTTACGGCCACTATTCGATCGACATTGCGGATTGTGCTCAAGCGGTGGGCAATTATTATCACTGTTCTGCCATTCCTCGCTCTGTCCAAAGATTCTTGGACGATCACTTCACTTTCGTTGTCCAGTGCAGAAGTGGCTTCGTCCAGAAGGAGAATGGAAGGATTTCTTACTAGAGCACGGGCTATTGCTATGCGTTGACGTTGACCTCCACTCAAAAGTGAACCTTGTTCGCCGACAACTGTGTCGTATTGCTGAAACAGAGTTTAATTTTTTTGAGAAATTTTTTTTTGGCATTGTAGATTTACAGTAGATTTACAATAGTTAAACTAGTTGTAAAGAACATTTGAGAACGTTTTATCATTAAGTCGATTCCAAGAGTTTTGATCACACTTACCATCGGTAATTTCAGAATAAAGTCATGTGCATTTGCTTCTTTAGCAGCTTGGATGATCTCTTCATCAGTTGCTTGTTGATTACCAAATGCTATATTCTGTTTAATTGTAGTGTCAAACAAACTTGGCTCCTGACTCACAACCCCAATGTTGCTTCTGAACCACCCAATGTTGAATTCAGTCAACGGAGTTCCATCAACCTTAACCTTAAAACACATTCAAAGACATTATTAACACGACATCGACACACCAATCTACTTCAACATTACTTTTCCTTTCTGGGGATCATAAAACCTCTGAATCAGCTGCAAAATTGTAGATTTACCCCCTCCACTCGGTCCCACAAGAGCAACCGTTTCACCGGCTCTTATCTTCAAATTAAGACCGCGAAGAATTCTCTATTTTTCAAAAAAAAAACGATCAATTAACTCTTTTAACACAAGAAATTTCGCGTCTCACTCTTTCTCCTGGACTTGATGGAAACCAAAAATGAACTGAGTGGAATTCAATGTTCCCAGTAAGACTTTGCAAGCTCTTACCACCACGATCACTGCTGTCAATATCAGGTTTCTAAATAACAGAAATATTACATTATAATTTATAACAAAGAAATAAAATTGTAGTCAATTTGATTTTACCCTTTCTATCACATTTATGATGTCAGTTGCAGCACTGAATCCTCCAGTTAACATCTCCAACAGTGGAACTGCTTGTCTTATGAACACCCCAGACATCAAAATCATGGTAATGATCTGAAACGAAGAGTTTTAACTCAGTTTTATCGAAAAATTAAGTGAAATAAACAAAAAACAAATAAGAGAACGGTCAAGTGGTTTAGTAGCTTTGCACCTATCAGTAACAACATGGTTTCACTTTGGTGCTCAACACATTTTTGTGTGCACAAAGAAACAAAAACATTTCTTTTACCATGTTTACCCTTCGTCTAGTAAGCCTCTTGGAAGGCAGAAATACAAACTATATAAAAAAATAAATTATATGAAGCTAAATAGTTTGTAAATTGCATTGTTGTGAGCTAAATTTGGAAATATTAATGTAATTAAATGTAAATTAATGAGTTGGTAAGATAAAGTCACTTACCAATAGGACATCTTGAACGGTGTAGCTAGCTGAAGTGTCTAGAACATTTATACTGGTGAATCGGATGAGTTTGATTCCATACCAGAAGCCGATCGCCATGAAACATTGAATTATAAGTAGAACGAAACTGAAATTCATGGCTGCTGCAATGCCTTGTTTGATGTTCATTTGTCTTGTGACTCGAAGGCGGTTGGTAAATCTGCAATGAAACAGTGGTTTTACATAAAAAATTATTATTGAAGTATAATTTTCAACGTGTTTGTGAAATAATTCAATTATTTGCATAAACTTTGAAGATTAGTGGAAAAAAATTCAAAATTGGCCCAGAAATTTTAATTTTAATTTTGTTATTCTTACCCATTATTCACAATAATTGCAGGGATATACAGGTCGAACCTCGTTATTACGAACTCGCTTATTGCGAATTCCTCGTTTTAACGAATTTTTTTTAAAGTTTGGTTGGATTCCTATCCATTCATTCAATGTTAAAAAATTCGGATATTACGAACTCTCGATATTGCGAACAGATTTGACGGTCCCTTTGAGTTCGTTATATCGAGGTTCGACCTGTACATCTTTTTTGTGTTAATTTTTTTTCTACTTTCCTTTTGTAAAGGTTAGCTGTTCTGCACATGAACAGATGAATGAAGTGTAAATAATATTCTCTTTTCCCTGAAGTTTCAGGGAAAAGAGAATATTATTTACACTTCATTTTCTTAAGCTTGAGTGAACTTGAAAACAGAAACCAATCTATTGCATTATCTTACTACTACAATGGGATTTTGACAATAGGGTTTTCCTCCCCATCCCCCACCCAACAAGCAATATGAATCAAAACTAAATTCTTCCATCACATCAACCATTAAACATTTCTTAATTCCACATCACATGAATCTAACCTTTCCAATTCCACTTCTTCTCCACCAAATGCAAAGACAGTTCTAATGGCACCAAGCACTTCCTGAACAATTCCAGCCAATTCTCCATTGACAACACGAATAATTTTATTCATTTTCATTTGAAACTAATTAAAAAAAAAACAATTTTAGAGGTTACATAAAACTTCATAGAAACAATAGCAATACTTACTCTGACATTTAACTTTCCTGTACCAATTAAAATAGGATAAAGACATGCCATGACCAATGTCAGTTCCCAACCACTCCAGAAACAAAACACTAAACTCACTGTAACTTCAGATATGCACAACAAAAACACACCCAATTTCTCTCCTAAAGCTGTTTGAACCAGAAGCAAATTTCTAGAAATTAAGAAAAAAATTAACTTTTATGAATAATAATAATTATGACAATAATTGGAATAATTACCTCATAATACTTGAAGTTAGTTCCCCTTGAGTTCTGGTGTCAAACCAACAAATATCTTGCTTAAGAAGAGATTTGAAGTATAATTTTTTCAAGTGAAAAACAATTCTTTCAGAGGTGTAATTTAAGATGATGACAAGTAGATAACCAGTAACTAATTCCAAAAGTGCAACTATAGATGCAGGATAAGCAAATTCAATAATGGATGTATTCCATTCTTCAGCATTGGGCATACTTTAATATAAAAAAAATATTTAAAAATATAAAAATTTATATATTTTAATACAAAGAAAAATCAGATTTACAAAAATTTACAATAATTAAATTTGTTGAAAAGAACAAATGTTACATTTACGGCTTTAAGCGAACGCTTTCCGGGAAATTTTATAAAGTGTTCTTTTACAAGCTTAATATATAATATAAATTTATAATAAATTTAATTATCGTAATTTTTTGTAAATGTCATTTTTTAAAGTGTTATTTCAAAAGATTTCATCAAGGTCAAAAAACATTGTTTGTGACAACACCTTGACACTTATTTATGTCAATTGGCATGGAACAAACCGCTTTTAATTATTTTTTCAATTTATTATTATTTTTTCATTTTGTTGTGTTGAAATGTTAAGGAAAATAAGAAGGAAACTTACTGGAAATTGTCTTCCTCCATTGTCATACTCAAGTTGCATAGATTTTGCTGGTCTATGGTCATGTTGGTGTGGTTTGAATTTAGGTTTGAGCATGTTATGTTTGAAATGGTTTTAACTTTCTTTTGAAGTTCTTGGCGTGTAAGGATTTGGGATATATCTTGAGCAAACATTGCCAGAAAGAAGTTGAAAAGGGGCCAGCAGAGACCATTTATGAGGGCAATCGTACAGCCACATAGTAATAGGAGTTTGTCTAAGAAACTTGCATGGCTTAACTAAAAAAAATAAATAAAATGAAAATTATTAATTAATTAATTTGAGTAAAATGATTATAAATGTATGCATGAATGGGCAAGTAACTTAAAGTTAAGTAACCTGTAGTAATATTTTTTATTAGACGAGCTGAACTATGTGACCAGAATTTTTAATATCAGTTGTTCTTAAAAAGAACAGTACAGTTCTTGTACATTCATATTTCATTCATATTTTTATATGAATTTATTTGATTAAACCTAAAACAAAAAAATTTTGTTTAATTTTTTTTCAATTTTTGATACTTTTTAACACAATTTTTAAAAAAAGAAGTAACTTGTGATTGGCTCTTCATTTCTACAAATATTCAAGTTAGCTCTTTGAGCCTACAATCTTCCTTCAGAATTTGCATTTTAATTATAATCATAAATCAGGATTTCCATAACCACTGTATTTATACACTAATGATTTTTCCCATGTCGCAAACAACAACAAACTAGAAAAAAGTAGTTTAAAGTAACTTTTTAAGCCTCACCTTTCATTTTACGACTTAATAAATAATTTCCAACGCATGCGCCTTAACAAAAAATTATTACGCAAGTTTTTTTTATAGAAAAAAGTTAATTTTTCTGAGCCCCTCCCACCAAGAGGTTTACCTTCAAACCGAACTTTGTTCTTAAGATACAAATTTCACTCTCGGTCTTGCAATTTAAATGGCCAATGAACTTAAAAATTAATTCTCATTTTGTTAAAATTTTTTACAAAATATTAAAATTTATAATAATTAAATTATTATATAACGAAATAAAGTAATATATCTTATTTTGCAATTAATTAATAAATCATTCCGATTGGCGTCAATCAAAGGAAGTGTAGAATTTCTTATTCGAGTTTCCTTAATCCGTGTTTTAATTTATTTTACAATTTTTTTTTTTACTCACAACTTTGTATGCTGTGACGATCGTTGACGCTGTTAGTTTTTCTGCTTTGTGACTCGATTTGGCGAAACTAAAAAAAAAAAAAAAATTTAATTCAAAAATATTTTAATTCAAATTTTTTTTGATTTAATAAATGTTTTTAAATTAAAGAAAAAAAAATTTTTTTTTTTCGGAAAAAAAAAATTGATTATTAATTTTTATTTCTTCGAAATTTTGTGTTGGTTGTTGAGACGTAAAATTTTTTCCTCAAAAAAGTGATTTCTACATTTACGGTAATTATTATTAAATGATTGTCACATCATCTTCCATTATTTATGGGTCAATGGAAGGGAAGAGGCGGTAATTGACCTTGACAGACGAGTTTGGGTAAGGCAGTGAAGTTAAACAACAGGGGGGGTTTTTCCCGGTATGAAGGTAAATATGATTTGCATATGTGGAAGATAAATGTGAAGTGAGAAAGGAAGGTTTATTTGTTGGTTTATTTGTTGGGTGGATTATTAGGGATGGAGGTTTTGAAGTTTTATTGTTTGATTACTGTGGTTTAGGATTATTATTGTGGGGTTTGGGGATTGTAAATGTTTTTATCACTAGGAGAGTAAATTTAGTAATTTGTTGGATGTGGTGTGGATAATTGTTCTAAATTTAATTTAGGGGATTAAGTGAGATGTTGATGCCTAAAACTGATAAAGGTGTCTAAAATTGAAAAAATAAATATCTAAAACTAAAAAAAAAAAGTCTTAAACTGAAAAATGTTTAAAACTGAGTGACTAAAATTGAAAAAAAAATGTCTAAATTTGAGAAAAATAAACTAAAAATGAGGCAAATTTAAGCCTAAAATTTTAGATCTAAAAATGAGAAAATTAGGTCTTAAAAGAATAAAACGGGTCTAAATTCAGATAAAGAGGTGAAAAGTGAGATAAAAACAAAAATATAGCCTAAAATGACAAACATGGTCTAAAAGTAAATTTTCTTACAGACCACTTACTCTTTAGACCACATTTCATGCATAAATTAAAAAGTGTGATCTAAAAAAAGACAAAATGCAGAAAAACATCCACAAATTACAAAACGGAACTAAAAACAAAACACTAATTAAAAAAAAAATTTAAAAAAATTAAAAAACTATAAAAACATCCCACCTAAACACACAACCAAAAAACCAAAAACCCCATTAAAAAAACATTAAAAAAAAAAAAAAATTGAGCAAACTTCAAACAAAACTAAATTTATTTACCACAAACAACAAATACAACACAAAATCTAATTACCTAATGGTTCTCTTAAGCGATACGCTTTGAAACGTAGCCCGGTGTCGCGTCCGTCTTTTAATAGTCTTCCCTGTGCTGTCGAACCCCATTTCCGTGCAGTTAGAGAAAATGATCTTTCGCACCGACGCTTCACTTATATACCCAACAACTCTGACGTCACGCTACGGCTCGTTAGCCGTGTTGACCAAGAAATCAACGTCTTATTCCCTCAAGTATTTTTAATAGATTTTTCCGAGAACGTTTAAATTACGGATCGGAAACCCCCCGAGGAGTTGTGAAGAGGATCAAGGTATAATTTGACGTGCGAATAAGGAAATTGTCGATTTTCGAGTAAAAAGTAAAAGTTATGGTTTATTTGTTGAATAAATTAACGGATGTGTAGTTTTTCGATTTATGAGGTGTTTTTTTTGTTGGTTTGTGACGATATTTGATTTTTTTTTTTTAAATAATTAATTCTGTAAACCGGATAGGAAAGGTGTGTAATTGTCAGGAGTTAATTGAAATTCAGTTTGGTTGGGCTTTCCTGCGCTACGAATTGTTTGTTTACACTTTTTTATTCTGTGGACCGAACTACGCATTGGGTTTTCTAATATTTGAGAAGGGAAAATGACGAAATTGTGTTGTTTTGCGAGAAAAAATTAAATGTTGCGTAATTTTGTTCTTAGACATGTCTAGAAAATGATTTCTGGGTAAGAAGCCTTGTTAGATAGTGAAATGACTGAAAAACACGAAGACCTCGCTAATTTTCGTAATTGTAGGTTGAAGGTAAGACACATTTCGCACCTATAGTCATGGCCTCTTGATCGTAATTTTTTTATTTGTAAATTTTAGTTTTATTAATTGAAAAAAAATTATTTCTTTTTAATTGCATTTGTAGGGCTCTGGAAAGTCGATTCTGGTTGGAACACTTCGGGACTTCGAGCACTTTGGTTAATTAAGTTGCTGCCCAATTATGCGAAGTTTTATGGGGTAAATGTTTTTAAGATTTGCTAAATAAATGGTTATGATTAACCGACAGCCCGATTAACCGACAGCCCAATTAACCGGAATTCGGCTGTATATTCGGACCCTCTGATCCGGAAACCGAGTTTTCGTATTAAGAAATAGAAACTATTTTATCTAATTGTCCGAAACAGTTGGCAGGTTCATAAGATCATTTAAACACGTTTAAACCATGTTTAAACACTTTTTTACTGTATTTCACTGTAATTTAAAGGAAAAATATGTTTAAACATAGTTTAAACGTGCTTAAATGATCTTGTAAACCTTGTGACCGGGGCTGTTGGATCCCACCGCTCCGGCCACTAGAAGGCGCGGTCAAGTCCCCGGACGCGTTGCAGCCTGTCGAGGTGCGTCCACGTGGGTTGCATGCGTTCCGATCACGCGACAGGGGGATAAGGGGAGACGAGAGTTGGCCCAGAGAGTCGTTCACCAGACACGGAAGGGAGAAGACGTGTGATGTGGCTGCGATCACCTGGTTCCAGCCACGACCGTCCGGAACCCCGAAAGGAATGGGTTGAAGGGAAAGTAACGACATATCGCGGTAACCAATGTTTCAGGGCTCAGCGGCCTGGGGACAGGCAACCGTCCCTGACCACGGGGCAGGTGTTTGTTGAGTAGATAAGGGATTTGGGGCAGGATTGGTTCGGGCCAAAACTGGTAAATAAAGGCCTAAACCCGATGATATCTGTGTCTCCGATCAGTCATTTATTCGTGACCCAATCCATCGCCATGAAACCCACCCCGAATGGGCGAAATGATAGGAGATTGGTCACAACCTGCCTAGTGTTTCCGGGTATCTGAGTCCGACTGATAAGTTCTTCTGTATAAGGTCAGGTAACAGTTGAACGTCATTAAACGCACACCAATACGTTTGCTGCTATTGGGTGACGATAAAGCTTTCTATATCATTTCACGGAATAATTCTAATTGCGTTTATTATTTTCTTTCCTTAATTAAAAATAGACATTTATAAAATCACACTCTTTTCGAGTTTGGATGTAAACAAAAAAACATCCTGGAGTATCAGAGTGCTAATTGTAATTTAGTTTTATATAAATGAAATTTGAAGAAAGACACTTTAAATGCACTGCAAGAGAAAGTTGATTTCCAGGTAAGAAATTTATTGAAAACCACATGTAAATTAATTGTTTTCAATCAGTTTAAATTGCTTTACAATCATTGGAAAGTAAATTAAACACAATTTACTTTCCATTCTGGAAAAAGCAACACTTCACAATTCTTTTCCAGCATAAAATATTTATATTTCCATGAGATTTTCAATTACTTTTCTTAAATTTCACATTGTTTTCCACAATCTTTACTATAAAATGGCCAACTTTCTAAAGCTTGGAAAACGTAATGTACAACTTTCTTTTGGAAATCCACTTTTTCTTGCAACGAGTCTAAAATCTCTCTTCACTACTTCATTTCCTGATAATTGACAAATTTTGTGTCGTAAGTCAATAAATAGTCAATAAATTCCCAGTATCTTTATCTCGATCCCAAGTGCCTAATATCGAGGATTATTTTCACTTTCCTGCTTTTTTTCCTGTTTAAAAATTAAAACAATGATACACACGACAATTAATTAATGACAGAAAATTGTGCAAGTGATTTCATAATCAAAATAAATTGTTCTTCGTATCGATCAATGAGCGGGAAAATTATATCACCATTGTGGACCTTTTTTTAATTAAGAAAGAAAAGAATTATGTAAACAAAATGTACATTTGATTTCATTGATTTCTGAAATTTTTTCTTATCACAAATTATTTTTTTCAATTTTTTTTTGTAATTATAAAATTAATCTTCCATTTCTGCAGCTGAGATGCTGGGTCTTCTGGACTGCGACTGTTCTTCGCGGTGCCATTGTAAACTGAAGTGGCCGTCTTTGTCCAAGAGGTCGGTCGGGGTTCCGCTTTCGAGGACTTTGTTTCTGAGGACCACGACCCAGTCGACTGATTTTGCGGCTAAGACGCTTTGAGATACTAAAACACAGGTACGGCCGTTTTTGATTTTTTCTAGCACGTCCATTAAACCCTGAAAAGTAAATGGTTTTGTAAGTGGGGTTGGCAGTGAAGCTGAACGTCCACCCCATAGTTTTTTTTTGTTATTTTTTTGTTATAGAAATTGTTGTTTTAGACTATTGTTGGGAAATCTTTAATTGTTGTAAAATAGGGCCTTGATGGAATGTAATTGGAATGTAATTACAATTTGTAATAGAAAATAGTAAGTTCAGTGATTAAAAAGAGGTAGTAACGTAGTTAGAAAAGTCAAAAGTAGTGGAAAAGTAATCAAAAATGGTAGAAAAGTAGTCAAAAAAGTAGTGGAAAAGTAGTCAAAAATAGTCAATAGTAGTGGAAAAGTAGTTAAAAATAGTCAATAGTAGTGGAAAAGTAGTTAAAAATAGTCAATAGTAGTGGAAAAGTAGTCAAAAATAGTCAAAAGTAGTGTAAAAGTAGTCAAAAATAGTCAAAGATGTCTAAAGTAGTAAGAAAGTAGTGAAATATAGTGAGAAGTGGTACAAAGTAATTAAAAATAGTGAGAAATGGTACAAAGTAATTTAAGGTAGTGAGCAATAGTGTAAAGTAATTTAAAATAATCAAAAGTAATCAAACATTGTGCAAAGCAGTAGGAAATTGTAGTAAAAAATAATGGAAAAGTAAGGCAAGAGGGGAAAAGTCCTTGAAAATAGTCTGAAAAATTGTCCTAAAAACATTGTGGCATTTACCCTGACTCTGTCTTCTTTTTTTGTTAATATTACATCATCGACTAAAATAATTTTTGGTTTCCTCAAAATGGCTCTTGCAGCTGAAATTTGGAATTTCTGTAGATTGCTTAAAAGTTGCTCGCAGTCACCTAAAACCGTATCGTAACCCTGAAGTGAAAAAAAAATCAAAAAGGTTTGTTATTTTTTTTCCCCTATAAATCTCAAAACTCACGTTTGGTAACGTTTTGATGAAAGTGTGAATGTGAACAGCTTTCGCAGCCTGTTCTATTTCTGTCATTTTAACCCGTCTCATGTTGTCGCCGTAAGCAATGTTTTCTGTTATTGTTCTGTGATGAAGCAAAGTATCATGGGAAATCACTGCCATCTGAGATCTCATCCAGGGCACATTCAAATTCTGCATGTCGATTTGATCCATCACCTGATCAAAAAAAAAAAAAAAAATTAGTCTACAAAGAAAAATTGTTGGAATGTCTAATGCATTGTGGGAAATTTAGTGGTGCTGTCTGGGTAAATTAAATCCATTTTCTCATAGATGTAAGTTAATGTTATGGAAAAAAATTTTTTTTAGAACTTTGAAAAATCTGGTCCAAACTTCCAATTTAGAAAAGTTTCTAGAGATATTGAACATCCTAAATCTGTTTAGGTTTTGATTTTATCGGTCAGAGTTTCCAAGTTACAGCAAAAAATCAAAATCTTAATTTTTGCTCTTTTTGAGTTTTTATTCAAAAACTATTCAACTTAAATTCAAAAACTTTAACCAAAATGTGTTTGTAATGCTAGGTTCACACCTGACGTAACGTAACGTTAACTTAACAAATTAAGACTTAACTGTAACTTGAGTGTGTT
>JAQIXT010000372.1:0-39459 GCA_034700445.1 Stenotaenia linearis
CGAAATTATTCATTTGTTTACAAAGAGTCAGCGCTCATATGGATTGAAATAAACTTAGAGAGATGAGATGCAAGGCGTAACTTTAGATTTAAATTTTAATGTTGTTAATTTAAGAAAAAAAATTTTTGATGAAAAATTAATTGATATTGCAACACACAAGTGCACATCTCATTTTATGTTTACTGAACTACATTACCTGCTAAAGCTATATTTAAATTCAAAATTTCAAGTTTTAAATTCAATTTCAAATTCTCTTGTTATTCAATTATTACTGCATTACCGCCCTTACTGCTACGGTACTTTATCTCTTTTTTTCGAAATGGATTACATTACACAATTCCCAACGGAGCTCGACAAGAGTACGTGTAAAAGACATTTTCCACGCTGTATCAACCTTTTTATTCTATCAAAACCAATTGGGAGGGCTCAAATGTTTGGTTTTTTTTTTCTGTTTTATTCTAAGAGTTTTCAACGTTGGTGCATTTTCCCGTTAAAATTACATGCAAACCAGGACTTAGGTTAAATCCGCGTGAAAATGCTTTGCATTGCGGGCTTTCATGCTACAAGGAACAGCTATGACCCTGCAAGATTAACTGTCTAAACGGGGTGACCTGATACCGTCAGTGTTTAACCTATTGACGTCGTATATCTCAATGATCCCTCACCGTAGATTAATTATTTTTGCCGAAACTTCAGGCTAACTCTGGTTAAGTTATTATAGGGTTTGTTTCTGGGCGGAATAATACATCAGCGTGATGTATATCATTATGGCGTTATGGTTTAGAGTTGAATTGCGTAAAGAAAATATTAAATTTAAATGTACATCATAAAATATGCTGACAGTAGACATATAACACGTCGCACGTTCTTTTTAGCGGTTGAAATACGAACTGAATTTTGCAAACTAAGGGCTGTCAATCTGTGTAACACCTTGAGGCAGAGAACTACCACGTTCCCGCCATTAATTTATAACAGTACCCGGTCTTATAAATAGAATATAACCTTTATTTTGACTAACATATAATTTTTTATGTCCTATTCTTTAAAAAATTGTAATCTCATCCATTTTCCTAATTATTTTTCTGATTATTCAATTCCCAAACGTATTAACGCAAATTACACATTAAAAAAAAATTACTCTTCTTACTAAACCCAATAATTTAAAAATTTACAACGAAAAAACTGACCTTTACCTTTTATCTTTTTTTGCTCTCGAAAAAATTAAATTTAGCCAGGTTAATCCCATGCGATTCATTATTATCCGTACCACGTCACTCTTCTCCATTTTTACTATTAAAGCCTCGATTAAAGCTGTGCTCTCAACTACACTTTTATCTACCTTGTCAAGAGGTGGCGCGGACTTATCACGCGGGATTTTATGGCACAGAATCCATCAGCTTGAGAACCTATTTGAGTGATGTGAAAAGAATGTTAATGAAGGCTTTAAAGCAGATCAAAGATGACGGTTTGCCATTTTGTTTTACGACCAACTCAACGCCGTAATGAGGTGGAAATATCTCCACAAACCCGAGTCATAGGGATTACACAGATGTGTCAGACATGATTTATTAAAGGAATTGTCCATTTTCACGACTTTTTCCCACAATTCCCCACCTTTCACGACCGCGAAAAGTAGATTCAGGTCACATCGATTTCAATTCACTCCTACACTATAACAAGAAGCTTTAAGCATTCAGATTCAAAGAATCTATTCACAGTTAATGTGAAAGCCTAAAGGTGGTTTCCACCTCTAATCCGTGTATTCAGACACAAATAACGAACAAAGACAAGCGACAATAATAATGTTTATTATGTTGAAGAGCTAGCAACCACAGCTATCTCGTGATTACATTTTCCATTCCACCTAAATAAATAATCAAAGGTCATTATTGTGTTGGTAGAACATTTGGTTTCGAGAAGAAACAAAACATTTTAATATCCATTTTATCCGAACCCAATTCCGAAAATAACAGACATTTTAATGAACAATAAACCGTCCATTAATTCAGTATTCAAGATTAATCATCACGGTTTGCACATTTCATTGACTTTGCCTAATTAAAACCCAAATCCACTTCCCAGCAGGCCCTATTTAACAGCCCATCTATTGATTATTCGATAAAAATACTTTAAATTCATTTTTTTTATTCAAATTCATCGTTTTGATTAACTCGAGAAATGAAAAAATATCACTTTCCTTCTTCTCACCCGCAACCTTACCTTTTTCCTGGGCATCCGGTTGCTAGGCAACCAAGTTACGTCACAAAGATGCCAAGCTAACCAAATAAAATTGCAATTTTAATAACCAAAGGCTTCTACGGCGCTCCCGGGGATCGATTATGACTGACGAACGTCTAATCCCCCATGTTTATTTAACAATTTCACTCAATAATTTACCTCGTTACCCTTTTTAAATTTTTCCCCAACCTGACACATGCCTACCTTTGGCGCCAAAACTCAATAATTCAGGGTCGTGTCGATCGATTGGCTGAGCGTGACGTCAAACGTGACGTAGCGCGCAAAGCAGTCGATGCTGTCGGCAGATTCCGAGCGGCCACATCGCAGGACTTTATATCTATACTTTGTAAATTTTTATTTTCATCGGTTTTCTTATCAACCGGATTAGAAGATGGTGAGTAGATGCGATACGGGGATTGCGATTATCACTCGAATTAAGTGTCTCACGTTTAGTCTGTTTTGGTCGGTTGCCAAATGATGCGACCGCCGATTTTTCTTTCCCCCTCTTGTATACCGGGATTGATGTTGGCTCCTTGCCCGATTGGTTTGACCTGTTAGATTGGATGTAATGTTTGGTTTGTGTCGTGTCATCCGAACCATTTGATGCATACTTAAACGCATTATTTACTTATTGTGCGCAGTTTGTTGCTGGTATTGAAAATAGAAATTGTTATAGGGATTTAAGTGGGATCGATTTAGAAACAGCTTAAAAGCTCGTTTTCAATTTGAAATTTAAATTTTTCTATAAAAAAGGGTGAAGGGGAGTGTTTTAATAAAAGAAAGAGATAATTTTTTTTGGGATTTGAAAAATGGAGCTGAGAAATATTAAATTTTCAAGAGAATGTTCGCATGACTTTTGACATTTAATAAGATTTCTAAATATTGTGATGGTATGTTAATTGGGTTAGTTTTAATTGTCGTAGCTGTCATTAACGGATTTATGTCATGACATTTACCTTTTAAGACGTAAATATTAGCTTCAGGTTTATAAAACGCTTCTTTCTGATTATTCCGTGAGGAACAATTTAACCGTGAATCGTAAAAAATATTTCCGGTATAAATTATAACTTTCAACTACCGGTATTTCGTTTACAAAATATTTTTATTCCATTATGAAATTTTCCATATTATTATGGTAATAAATATTATGATAGAAATTAATTTATTCCACACTAATCTAACCTCAAAAATTTTTTATTTCCTGTGAAAAACAACGCTGTCGCTGTTTGCTTTAATCGCAGCTGCGATATTTTCCAATTGAGAAAACTCAACTTCCCAACTCATTTCTCAAGTAGTCAACATCCGTCGCCGATCCCTATTTTCCAAACAAAAATTTCAACTTAAAACGTATCCGACATCTGCAACCTGAAGCCATCCCATTTAATTTAATTCAAAGCGTTAACTTTAAAAGCTCAGGGAAGAAAAAAAGAGACACTTAAAACGAGGGTAATGTCGGCACGTGCCGTTTTTAACAGGTGGCTAAAAAGATAATTAAACTCGATCAACGACACTTTTTCTAGGCGTCATATAACCATAGCGGAACTCATATCACGTGGGAGTTTATTTCCACTCCGGTGAGTTTTTTAAATTCATTCATTATTTGGTTTTTAAAAAGAGTTGAACATTCGAAAATAAAAGTGAAGGCCATATCCAATTCCCCATTCTCACATTAACTCCTTCGTATTGTTTCTGTGGTAATTGATCGCTGACCCAATGACCACTTTCAATTATAATTCTGAAAGGCTTTAAATTTTCCTAAAATCCTTGTTTCATCCAGTAAACCATAAAAGTGATTCAACATTGTGTAAATAACATTAAAATGTCATATTAAAAAACATTATTTCAACATTTAAATTAACATTTAACGTTATAAATAGTGTCATATAAACAACATCTTGAATTGAACGTTATAAATTAACAGTAGATTTAACGTTCACTCAACATCAACATTAAATGTTGAAATAGATTTATTAAATGACATTTTAAACATTGACTCGACATATCTATGTTAAAAAATTAACATTTGATCAACATTGAAATAACATTATCTGGTTTATTGTGCTAAACCTTTTTTTCACTGCACTAAAAATCAGATTTACAAAAATTTATAATAATTAAATTTATCGTAAACATCTACTTACAATACATTTAAACTTGTAAAAGAGCACTTTACAAAATTCACTGGAAAGCATTCGTTTAAAATTGTAAGCAAATTTAATTATTGTAAATTTTTGTAAATCCGATTTAACTCGATCTGGATAACTGTAAACACAATTGCCAATTTGTAAACACAATTCGTAGAATGTTTGAAAAGATATTTTCAAATCATAGAAGACGTATTTGTTGTGTACTTGATTAGATTACATTGTTTTTTTTGTAACTCCATTCCTTTCCTGCTTTTTGCTTTGATCAGATATGCAGGACTCCTCTTCTTTTATCGATTCCTTTACCTTGTGCGCACTTCTGACGAGAAAGCGAAAAATTCCAATTTATCTTTCGCATATTAAAGTATATGCTATTGCTAACTGAATAATTGATCTTTTGGAATTAACACTTGAGAATATTTACGTTTTATCTGTTTTTAGATGCTCACAAATTTGGGTTATATTTTCTAGATATAAATTCTTATTTTTTGTTTTTATCTTCAACGTGTCAAGATCCTTGCACAGAGGTCCATAAATTTAACACGACATTCCTTTCAGTGTACCGAAAGCTCTCGCCTACCATATTTGCGTTGAAAATCGATAAATATAAATGGCGAACCAATGTAAAGATTTAAATTCAGTTTGAAATTTGTTTGAGATTTTATCACACATTTTAAACAAATAGAAATCAATTATAGGTTATTACGAGATTCAAGGTTTCCATTACTGGTCATGATAACTTTTGATTGCTAATGTTATTTTGTTGTTGTCTCGATAAAACATGGATTAAAGTACAGAAGTGTTGTGTTAACCCTCGAAGTGAAGTATACAGTCGTGTCTCAACGACTCAAGATAAATCCCATTAGAAACTGGTAAGCAAAAAATCACAGCAATGCTTTTGCATTGCTGCTTTCATGCTACAAGGGGCAGCATTGACCGGCTCTTATAAGATTTAACAATACACTCACTCAAAGGAAACTCAATGACCGAAAAGCAAACTTGGGTTTTATCTATTGGATAAAAAAAAAGAACTTTTCCTATACTTACTTTCTTTCAAGATTAAAGTTAAAGTTTTACTTCTGTTCTTTTATCAAGTTCTCCAACATCCATTACCTACAATGGATAATTTACTATGTTTTGCAACATGACTGACAAGTAACACAATAAGTTATTTTCCACTTGGCTTGCTTACAGATATCTAATTATCACTTCCAAGTCTCCAATTGAATCATTATTTATTTAAACTATTAGTCAGTCGTTTTGATGAACACGTGCGAGTTTCATCTTTGTTTACACGTCCATATTCCCATGTAAAACAAGTGCATTTAAATTCAAATAACGTCGTCGTGTCTCATTTTCTCAATTTACAAGAAAAATTGAGATAAATTGAATTTATTTTTCATACATTATTTCAGAAGATAAAGCAAATTTTAATATTACAACATAAAATAATATTTTTAAAAAAAATTCTGTCACAAGCACAAAAAAATTGATTTATGTAACAACAACTTATATCATAAGGGATTAATTTTGCCGACGTAAAAGAAAATTAATTAAGAAATTTTTCTTTTCAAAGACCGAAAAAAATTGGACCAAAATTTCTTAACAAAAAAAAAAAATTATTCTCCACACCATCCAATCGCCATTTAAACCGTGACAACTTTAGGATACAAAGAAGGAAATGAGAGTCAACACGCAAAATTACACACGTTCTGGCCACATCTGGCCTTTTCCCTCCCCCCGCAGTAATCATTTCGTGTTGTACAAAAGAAAAGTGAGGGAAATTTCTCACCTGCGTACAACTCAATCAATGACAATGTCATTAAGTATTAATCCAATCGATTTCACTACTAAAAGAGTAGGCGTATTTTTAAAGCTTTTTTTCAACCTCTGCTTTTCGAAGTCAACTTTCGAGAAAAATTATTTCGTAATGTTTATTACGTCACAAATAACACAAATTTATGGTGTAATAATTCACAAAAAAAAAACGTTATAAAATTTTTATGACATCGTAAATGTATAATATGAGTTCTCCATGTTACTACGGATTAAAAGATGAGGTATAAGGTGCATGTAAAGTTTAATTTGGCTTCCTATTTATACACGAGAGATGACAGGTACCAATATGAAACTACATGCAAACAAGTCTTTATAGGGTTAGCTAACCTCTTTAATGTGTTTTTCCCCTCCTACTAATCTAAGGCAAACCTTTGTAAGCTTAGGTTCAGTAAACATTGAATAGAATAATGAAAGGAAAAAGAAAATCAATGTGATTAACTTTAAAAAGTTTAGGAAAATTAAATAATGGTGTTTTTTGTTGTTATTTTTTTAATGAGTAGCTATTTAAATTTTAAGTCGAACTTTCTGAACTAATTATTTTTATAATTCATTAATGTTGAAAGTAGGCGATTTGCTCATTTACAAAACATTTTTTGTATTTTTTGTTCCCAAACTATTAAACGTTGTGGCTTTCATGCTACAAGAAGCAGAAGAAGGCACGCCCACTGCTAAGTGAGACAAAATGGCGTTCTGAAAGTTCTCAAGTGAGGCGTCAATGTGGACATGTGATACTCACGACCTTGGTCAATTTTTTTAGTAAGCAGAGAAACACCATTGTTTTGTTGTAATAATTTACAGTATCAAATAGATAAAAACATGTTGTTTTAAAGTTTGGTTTCATGTAGGAGTAGGGTAGATCACTGAATCTGCTCAACTGTACTAAGAAACAGTCAATAAAACAACAATATCTCTTATTTTGCTATTTGCCATTGAAAATGTATTGTGTTTACCTTTCGAGAACCGTACCGATTCAAATGATGCGCACAAAAAGAAAAACATCCATTAAAAAAATAATTGTTCAATCGTTTTGTTATTTCCCAACGTAGGGCAAGACCAACAATCCCACTTGTAATTTTATAGTGTCACATTATTTTAATTAATTAAAAGTGGGCTAGAAATCAAAGTGTGATACAAAAACACTCAACAACTGCAACCGCTCCTTGTAGCGCCACATTGTTGAATAATTTCAGTAAATTTCCTTCAAAATATTCGAATCAGATACAAATGTTAGCAAAGAAAATGGCATCTTTTTCAATTGTTCTGTGATTCACGCATGCTCAGTTTTATGAGTCTAAAAGACAGCATAAATAAACTACAATACTGGATTTCACACTACTCAGAAGATTAAAAATTTCTACCAAATCTGCGAGTGTCTTATTCTTGTATGTTCCTCTTGTTTGTGCGCAATCGGTCAACATAAACTAGCCTTCACGCACGTGAAAATTGATGCTTCAAGTGATGCGAGACTTCGGGGTTTAATTCAATTGTTGCTAACAGATAGTGCAGGCTTTTATGTACGTTGCCTATTATATTAATAATTCCTCTTCACATTACCAAAAAAACTTAATTTCCGAAGCTACTCTCAACATCAACTTTAAAACTGCCAGCAGCAAACAAAAGTAACACTAAAAAAAGAAAAATTCCCTTGACATTTCCTGTTTCATTCTGCTAAGATAGAACAATTTCATTTCACTTTTATTGTTGAATTAACAAATTTCGAAAGATCTCGAGTTTTTACACGCAGATAAAACTAACTCGAATGTAAACTATCCTTAAGGTAACCATAAGAGGAAAACATATTCCCAATTATACATGAATAAATAAAAACCTTAAAAGCATTGCAGCATTCGGAAAGAAATACACAGTATTATATGCAGAGGAAATACGAAGATTCGATTATTTGCGCAAATTCTACATTTAACTTAATTCCAATGTAGCTTTGAAAGGCTGATTTATGGGAGGTGAGGGGCAGGGGGAAGATCTAACACTTTCTCGTGACACTGATGCGAATAATCAGCCAAACAAAGCAAAATTTCCATGTAAATAGAACCTCACCTCATTTAAAATTACAAATTTGAGGGCGCAAACCCTGCAAATATTTGCTCAACTCTAAAATCAACAACTCAAATGGATTTTTTTCAATGTAGCAATTGCTATTATTTTCTAAAAATTTGAAATACGTGATGATATATAAAATATATTATATATACTACAGGTTCATTTTAACAGTTGACTGATTAATTCTATCACTCATTCAGATTCATCAAATCATCATTCACTTCACTTAAACCTTATGACATTGAAAGCCTTCAGAGACATTTTCAATGTTTGTGATGGCGAAGAGTTCTGTAGTCAAGATTGAGAAAGACCTTGGGCTCCAGCCAGTTTTAACAAAACATGGTTTTAATTTGTGTTGTTTCACCATTTGTTGCTCATTTCCTTGCTTCCTTTTTTAAGCATACGTATTGTTAAAAGCTTTCTTTCTTCTCCTAATGAGTTATTAAGTAGTTTCATTGAAAGAATGTAAAGGCCTTGAATTAGGAGAACAAAAACACTGCCAAAAACAAGATTGGGGATTGTACAAAAATAAAATGAATAATTTAAGATTAAATGGCATTATGTTAAATTGCAGTAGCAGAAGTAATCGTGCAAAACTTTAGAAGCGTGGGTTTAAAGGAAATTAGTAAAATTTTATCCGAAATATAGTTTTATGAATATTATCTCTTAAAATAGCCTTAATTTAGAATTTTAGTTTGAATTTTATTGCGACATTCGCCTCAACAAGGGGTGGGTATATTGTTTAAGATCAACAGCAGCTGCAAGGAAAAGCAAAAGTTCTTGTAAATTGGATGTTTAATGTAAACAAAATTCTCATTTCGGTTAAATACCAAACCATGCACTCATAATGAAACTTAAATGCAATGTTTTGCCATAAAACATCCATAATTATTATCCATTTAGATGTTTCCTTTTTTAGTTAAGATTTCTTTTAACTGATGGAACTTCTGTGTGTGTCACATGTTGCTGTGACCTCACAGCTGATAAAAATCTGCCTCGTCATTGGTAAATACAGTCCTAGAAATGCTCAGAAACAAATGGAGTTAGAAACCAATGCTGACAAGTCGCAGTCCTCAAAGAACTAGATTTGGTATGGACTAAGTACGTTCATCAAATATTGATGACCACATTAATGGTCTTTGAATCCCAGTTTGCCACAAAACTGAGGCATTACTGTAGCTATTTATGCAATCGGTTGATTTGAATAGCCACAAACCATATGTAAATTGATTAAAATTTTAAAATCAACGAGCACAAATTCCCTTGACTTTCCATTACTAATGCATTTTCTGCGGAACTATAACTGTATCCTAATAGCTAAGGGAATTATGAATCTAGTATTAATGCTTGGTCAACAAAAAATTTCAGTATTACATAAACCGCAAGAGATTTTGTCCATAAATCAAATATAGTAGAACTTTAATAACATAACTAAATCTCAAAAGACATTGATAAAACAATAAAAATCTTCCCCTCGTCTTTTCTGAGTTTACTTAAAGCAAAGAGTCAACAACAAAACGAGATTCCTAATTTCAATTTCACAACTTATAATCCCCACAGAAAAGCACAATAGACTTCAAGCCCACATCTTTAATAAGTCTTTGGTGTCGTCTTTTGGGTTCAGCAGCTTTTCCAACCTCCTCCCAGATAATAGCATATAGTCTTATTACTCGTGCACCATCCGCCAACTCGAGTTTCCACTGTGTTGAATCTGAATAGTACCTGGCTACAGCAAATCCGCTGGCTATAGATTGAAGTTTTGCGAGTCTGAAGAAACATCTCATACATGCTGCTTAGCAACTGTAGATAGGCCAGAAAATGAAAAAATTGCCCATTGGCTTAGTATAGTAGTTGCTTGACCACGTGTTATGTGAAATGGATTCTATTCTCCCCTTGAAAATCTCATTTCACATATTGGTTAAATGTAGTGAGAGAAGTGAGCAAAAGGTCAGTAATAAAAGAATCGAAGGAGCGGTAGGCGTCTATGTTAAAATATGAGTTTTTTTCCTTTTTCATTCTTTATATTTTGATTTTCTGGGATTGAATTTAAAGGTAGAATAATTTGGTAATGGATTTCTAATTCATAAAAGTTTCAGACAGGTCCATTACTATATTTATCCCTACATCGGTAAGCATTAATACTAATACAATAGTTTTCTTTTCATTAAAAATGAAGCAGTTGAATCTGAGATATCGAAATTCCATTACTCTAATTGCGTTTAAGTAGAAAGTTATCAAGATGTGGTAACTTTGCGTTGATTCTCTAGGGAATTAAACCACTTTAATAATTCTAGTTGGATGTGAAATAAATAGAAAGAGTAAAATGAAAACTGAAAATAGTAACATATTTTACTTGGAATTATATTTCTTTAACTTTTCAGGCAGCATATTGATTTGAGATTTAAAATCTCAGAGATATAGAAAATTTAAAATTCTATGTGGATATTTTATAACTAAAAATGCAGTTGCGGTATAAAGAAATAGTTGAACATCAATTTTATACAAAACTTTCTATTTGAAGTTAATGTAGATTTCTGACATCTCAATTACAGTCTATATAGCAGAGATGTAGAAAATCTATTTTGATTTAAAACTATAAAAGACCTATGGTATAGCTTTTAAAATGGTCCATTATCATTAGATGAATCTGAAAAATGTAGAACTACTGCATATCTGCATTATACTTATGTTACAGATGTATATGAAAATTAGTGGCTGGTGATGTGAGTTAGAATTGTGTAGCAATTAGACTAGACTTATGATATTGAACCATTTAAGTGCAATGGCTATTAGGATCTTATGCAGCCACTACATTCAAAAAATAAAGGTAGAAATTAGGTGGAAATTAGATTTTGTACTATTTAATACGTTTAATGGTAGCCAGTAATTTCATTTGAGGTACTATTTTAAACCAATAGTGCATTCTACCTATCATGAAAGGTGCTATTTATACTGTAGTGTTAAATGTTACTTTTTAAAGTAGAAAAATGATCCTTACAATATAAGGTAGACTATTTGCACCCTCAAAATGGGGTAAAATTATAGACCTTTTACGTAATGAAATGAGGACAAGCATTATGCACCTACAAAGGTAATGAAAGATACCTATAATTTTTGAGAGTATGGTTGCTACACTCTCAGAAAAAAAGTTATACACTTTTTATAAGATGTTGAAGGTTCTACACAGCTATCACTCAGCAAAACATCCATTAAGGGTGTAAAATATTACACTTGTGATTGGGGAGGATAGAAGATGTAATAATTGTAATACTCCTAAAAGTAATACACCTTGTAATACACATACGTAGTAGTACACCTTGTAGTTAATACACCTGGTAGTTAATACACCTGGTAGTTAATATATCTGTTAGTTAATATATCTGATAGTTAATACATCTGTAGTTAATACATCTGGTAGTTAATATACCTGGTAGTTAATAAATCTGGTAGTTAATACTGTATATCTAGTAGTTAATACACATGATAGTTAATACACATGATAGATAATACACCTAGTAGTTATCACCAATTAATACATCATACTAAAGGTAAAGTGTTGAGAATTTAAAATCAACTTGTGATGAGTCATCACAAGTCATCATTAATTGGTGTCATCACTGATGACACCAATTAATACAGTGTAAAAGTTTAGTGTCAGGTATTTAGACACACCTGCTACATCTGGCATCTGGCTACATTTGGTGTAAACTTATCTCATTCATATTATAAACATCTTTGAAGGTGTACATCAACTTTATTATTTTTAGAATGTAGACTGTTAGGGCTAACAATGTGCCAGGGTTAGTAAGCTAGGTCAAACCTATATTAGGAATCTAACTAGATGTTAGAGACTGCAAAAGAATAGAAGTAAAGAATAATAAGGTTTAATTATGGGAGAGCGAAAAATGACAGTCTTTATAAAGAAAGCCAATTTAAACTGAAATGTAGTTTATAATAATAAGAAACCCCTTATTCCAGGCCAAGCTATAAATGATAATCTTAAATTCAGTCTTTCGCTGCAATACTTGCACTTATGTAATCTTAAAACACCCTATGGCATCCTATTGACATCAATTGAATTAAATTTTGAAGTGTGACAAGTAAACTGAAGACTCATACCTAAAATTATTAGTTTAATCGTGTTAATCAAATGCTAGCACATATATTTCAAGCCGGTCTACGAAACAGACAATCATTTGTCCATGAATAAATAATGCTAACAGGTTACTCATTTGCACTTGTGTCAGGAGAGCTGTGTAGCAGTGCATGAATTTGCGGATTTTCATATACTTCAGCACAACATTCGAGGGAGTCATAACAGTAGTAATTTCACTTCCAACAACGAATTGTAAACTTTTTTAACAGTTAAATTGCCCATAACTAAACTTGTTTTCAGCCGAGTAATTTTGCTGGCTTCAGCGCTTAGGAAACAAAGGGGCCATCAATCGATAAATCAAATTAAGATTCAGAAATTCGAAAAATCCAAAAAGATTAAAGAAAATGAAGAAAATAAATAAGAAAAAAAAATAAATGTAAAATTCAAATTAAATATTAATTAATTTAAATATAACTTTTAAAAGCCCTGTTTATAAATATTAAATTCAAATAATAATCACAAAAAATCGGCTATTAGTCTCTAGTGCTACAAATAAATAACCAGACAACATGTAGAAGGATTAAAGTATAAACAGGATTGATTACACTTTTTGTTGTTGTTGCTTCAAGTTTCTAATCATCCCATAGCTCTTTCCTAATCAGAGAAAAGGTAACAACGCGTTGTAGAAATTTGTCTTCTCAACTTCATTCATCTTACTTCTGTTTGTTACACAAAGACAGTGTCCTTGCACAACTTTTTGTTTAAATCCTAATTACACAGTCTACTCAATTACATTCAAAGTACATTGAATAACATTAAAACCTCGATTAACTACAATTCTTTTTAATGACAACTTCATTTACCTCTTACGTAAAAACAAAGCTTGAGTGAAGTGTGAAGTGATATTATTGTTACTTGAAATAACAACCCGCAAGTAGATATTTCATATCACTTAACAGCAAACGCTGAAGTTATCACATACCTTAATTGGCTCATGCTGTGAATTTGAAGCACCATGCTGGTTTTCCGAGTCATAAGAGTCATTCTAAGAGCCCTTCGGCTATTACCATTCGAGTGGTGAAACGTATCGGCAGTTTCAAGTTAACGATTATACTACATCTTTTAGATTCAAAACACGTGCGGCCATCTGCAAATAATTAATTGGTAGGGAGATTATTAACTTTGAAATTTAATAGTATCTGGAAAATATTGCTTGCTGTGGTATTCGAGTTAAGTAATTTAAATCCAGTAAATTGCGTGGGCATTCGCAGAATTTTACTCTTGGAATTAATATAGAAAATGAATGAAGCAATTGAGTGAGTAATGATGTATCGGGATGAGCAAAGAGAGCGGAATTACTAACATTAGCTACTACAGTTTGTAGGTGGATCGATGTATTAAATGATCTAAATGGATGACGATTATTGTAAATTAGAAAACTTGTTCGCAACTTTGTTTGAAGATATTTCCAATGAGTTTAAATAACTTTAAATTAATTTACATTCTAAAAATATAGAAATATATACAGTTTTGAGCTGACGGTAATTTATCTGCAAAGGCTTTTTTACTTTGTTCAATTCTTTATAAAATTATTTTAAGATAAATTTGACCAAATAATTCAAAAGTTTCACGAGACGTGAGCTCTGAGACACCAGAATCTCATAAACCAGGAAAATATGAGATCATCTTGCACCAAATTGTTGCTTTCATTCTATACATTTCCTTCCAACACAGCTCTTATCTCTCTCCTTTTACAAGTATTATTTGTAAAAGGACACATAAAATAACATTTTTAAGGTGACTGAACCTCTCTAAAGGTTAGGCAATTCCAGTTTCTGAACTATATGTATAGAACCCACAAGTATATAAGGAGAAAGCTCATCAAAACTTCTGAATTTGATAACTTTTAATATACAAATAAGGATTTTAACTATTATTTTAAATAAATTTACAAATTTACATTAAATTTTGTGCCTCTGCAACCAATTTAAACAAAAACAACAATATCAACTTGTAGCCAATCCATTTTGATGATTGTTTCATCCCTTGGAGAAAACTCGCTTCCTCACTGCAAAACTTTATAAGACCCTAAAGCAACATTACATTTTTCTTCCAAACAAAGATGAAACGTTGGCTTAAAGCCAGGACGTAAGAATAATATTTTGATATTCTAAAACTAATGAACGTATGCATTTGAGTGGCAGAGTACTTAATGTTTAGATTTTGTCAAAAGCAAAAAAAATTTTGACAAGAATTTTGCCATTGCCACTATTTCCTGTCAGGGAAATGTAATTTTAGACTTTAATCCTCCGCTTCCTCCCTCTCCCCTGATTGCACCTCGTCGAAAGAGATTAATTAAAGCCACCATTTGCTTAACTAACAAAGTGAAGAGAATTCCTGCAAGACTAAACTAAACTATTAACAAAATTAAAAATTTACAGCTTGTAAAGTAAATGTCACTGGTTTGTTTAACTTTTGAAAATTGTGGATAAAACTCTTAAAGAAATTTATACGGTTCAAATCTAATAGGTCATGCCTATTACTACATTAAAAGTAAATAAACCGTCACCGTTAAAACGTACATTAAGGCCTCCGCTTTTTTTTGTTGATTCAGTGCAAGTCATTAAAAATTCATAAAAATTCATCTCATAAAACTGAAACTAAAAGATGAGCACACAACTAGATTTGCTTTTCCCTTGTTTATTGCCTTATTGCTGCTTATCAGTTTAATAAAGCGCCAGCTAGGCCTATTTACAGTTGTGTTTTCTTTTATGAAGTTGTCAATTTTGATTAAGTATTTGTGTGGAAAATGTAAAAAGTAGCATTAAAGCAGAAATCACCTAATTTTCCCCTCCCCCATTGTGTTTTGGGAAACGAATTTTGCACTTGGTAGCCATTTGCAAGTTAGACTGCAACTTCATTTTTGACTAGAATTAAACTATACAAAAAAAAAGTAGATTGAAAAGATGACGCAAAGAGACACTGAAGAGAATTAAACTAAAAAGTTTTGATTGAAATAAGTGAAAAAAGACATTGTAATTTGAATGAAGATCTCTCAGTTGTCCAAAATATCGACCAATGTCACGTAAAGAAAAACTCTAATTTCACCAACTTTACTCATTGCGAATTTTCTGCACACATTCACTTTAAAATATTTCATTTTTACATACATGTCTGGAATGTACCAAGTAATTAATAAATCTAAAGCAAAGGAGTTGTCCAAAATATTGACCAATGTCACCCAAAGAAAAACTCTAATTTCACCAACTTTACTCATTGAGAATTTTCTGCACACATTCACTTTAAAATATTTCATTTTTACCTACATGTCTGGAATGTACCAAGTAATTAATAAATCTAAAGCAAAGGAGTTGTCCAAAATATTGACCAATGTCACCCAAAGAAAAACTCTAATTTCACCAACTTTACTCATTGAGAATTTTCTGCACACATTCACTTTAAAATATTTCATTTTTACCTATGTCTGGAATGTACCGAGTAATTAATAAATCTAAAGCAAAGGATAAACAATTTACACGTAACCAAAATAATTTATATTAACGAATTAAGACGTAATTAATTTCTACACAGATGACATTTGCAGATTTGAAGTCGTCTGTACACTCTAAAAAAGACTGTCTAGACATTTCTTGACTAATTACAATGCGGTTTTAATTTAAGTACAATTCTGAATGTGAGAAACCGTTTCATCTCCTTTATCTTGATGAATATTAACGATGATGCAGTTTCCACATTTAGCTAAGCCCAAAGCCAGTTATTATTCAAATTTGCCAAGAAAAAAGATCAAAGATAAACATTTTTCTCCCTTTCAGAAAAGAATTCAATTTCTTTTTGTATGATAAAATAGGAAAAAGTTTTATAAAGAATAAAATATTCGCTCAAACACAATTGGCATTTCTATAACCCAAGTTTAAAGTCTAATTTCTTTATTTCTTTTGCATCAATGTTTTATATTTGGTACCTGATTCAAGGTTTAACGTTTTCATCGATTGAAGTTTTGTTATTTAAATCCCACACTGCTGCAGACTTTCCCATTGAGCAAGACTTCCTATTGAAGCAAAAATAAGAATGATTAGGATGCTGTAGGACTTAACTTAGTTTAAAATAAATTATATCTTAATGACTTATCATTACCATTATATTAAATAATTGAAAAAATTATTGAACTTCACTGAAAAATTAATAAAAATTTACAATTAAACTTGTTTAAAAAACGCTTTACTGAAAAGCGTTCGTTTATAACCGTAAATATAACGTAAATTCGTTCTTTATAACAAATTTAATTTTTGTAAATTTTTGTAAATCCGATTTTTCTTGCAATGCACATCACATTTTTATAGTTTTTTCACCTTTGATGTTAAATTTCTGAACAATGTGATTTTTAAATTTTTTGTTATTAACGTATTTTGTTGTTATTGCAGGCCAAGATGGAACAGAACGAAATCATTCTGACTGTGGTGTTGTCCACTTTGGCTGCACTAGTTTCTATGGGTCTCACTTTTTTACTATGTTACTGGTGCTCACGTCGGAAGCACAAGCGGCGAGGGGACGAATTAGAATCCATGCAGTTTATGCTGTCACAAGAAGGAGGCACCAACAAAGATGGCGGCAAAGAAGGACGTGGAAACAATTCAGACCCGCCATCTGGCAAAGGATCTCTAAAGCTCAAGTCGCCATTTATAAAAACAAAACCTGTCAAGTAAGTGTTTCGATTGTTGTCAGTATACTAGGTTCATTTCTTTTCTTGAAGAATTTCAATTACAACTCTTGGACAACACAAAGAGTTTTAACAAAAGAATGTTCTTTCATCAGTGGATAGAATGGTTTCCTGTTTCTTTATTTTATTCTCGCAATTCAAAGAATGATTCGATATCAACTTCCACTCTTTATTCGCAGCAGAGCAACCATTTTTCTCGCAACTATTTTCTTGTTTCTCAGTAGAATCAGTCATTAAGGTTCTTCAAAAGAAAGACACTACTGGTAAATTCCTTGTTTTGGCTATTCATCAAAGATTCTTTTTAGGATAATGAGATAATTGATCTGGGAATAAAAGGAGTTTTTAGATTGGCCATCGAGATTCCAAAATTTTTCATTACGTCATTTGCTTTGGATCTTTTCAAATTACATTCGTGGTAAGGATTAAAAAACAGTTAATTAAGGCCTGGAAAGTAACCATATTTAATATCCACACCACTGCAGTGTGTAAAATTTAATGAAGTCAAAGCAAATAAACTGCATTACAGTCAATGACACGTTTTCCATTACTGTCCTGTTTTATTTACAGTCAAGATTTAGTTGTCATAATTCTCTAGAATAGTTGAATAAATCCTATAAAATGAAAAAGTGTTTGTAAGTAATGTTAACATCAACATACTTCTTCATTCTTCGATGTCGGCCTTTCTTATCATTGCAAAGCAGAATTCGCCAAGCTTTGGATTGTTCACCCACTAATAGGAATCATGAACTCGGTTTAGAATATCTTGAGAGAGGTTAGTTTTAACATATTAATGACTAGAAGTTGCAATACAAATCCTTGGACAAAATTTGGTTTAAATTCTTCCTATTGATTTAATATACAGAATTGTTGTTCACATTCAGACATTGAGAAATTGTTTTGAACTATACTTATACATTATACTATAGTCTTTTTCTGCTGCTATTTAAATCTCTCTTGACTCATCATTCACCAAACATCAAAACCATTTTAAAACAAATGAAAACCTTCAAGATCCATACAAATAAGAAATTTAAGCACTCCTATGGGGTCAATGGAGTTAACTGGAAAAGTGCCCCACTTTAAAATTCCCCAATCTTTTTAACAACTCCTCAAAGCCTCATTTAAAGTCAGACACTATAAATTCCATTGTCTTTCTCAATAGTCAACATTACAAATAGATTTTGTTTACTTTTCTACCTACAGCTATTCAAGTTTTGATCCTGTAGAGCCCTTCAACTTTTACCCATTGTTACTTGAAAGCCTTTGTTGTCCATGCATGTCAAGGTATTACCACTTACAAACCTAGAGATGCACACTCTGCAGTTGTGGGTATACAAATGACTTAGTGTATCGATTAAATACATTTGCGCATTAGTTTATTATTATTATTTAACGTAATACACTATTTTACTTTTATTTCTTTTTATTTTTTTCTTTTTATTAAAATTCTCTTCATGGATTTTACATATCTTCATTATCCAGTGCGCAGTTAGAGTAAGTAGATATTGTTTTAGTTCCTTTCTATTTATTTTATTTATTTATGTATAATTTTGCATTGTATTTATCTTATTTTTTATCTTTCTTCTTATGCACTTACTTCTCCTTGCATGAAATTCTAATTCAAGATTATCTCTTTTACATAAATACAAACAAAATGCTCTTTACTGACTCGTTAAATTAAATGAATTATTTTGTTTCTAGGCATGAAAATACCCCCAATCCCCAGGACCAATCCAATGGCCAGCCCAAGGCACAATCCTCCACAGCTAGAGATGTGGTTGGAGCTGTAAGTTGAATAATGAATAAGTAAGTGGTCAGGCAAATGCGAGATGTTATTGCAATTCAGATGCAGTTCTGGCAGAATCGCTCGCTGTCACAACTGGACATGTTCATAGATCAATCGGAACCGACGGAGAACTGCGGACAAATACAATTCAGTCTGGAATACGACTTTCCAACTTCAACGCTCATACTCAAAATAATGCAGGTAATCAATATAATTTTTATGCAAACTATAATTTAGTGTATAGGGTCTGATTATCTAAATTGTATGTTCACATTGCTAAAATTCATCAATTAGACAAATCAGAAAAATATCTATCTGATGCTAATTACCAAATTATGTTTAGAGTGAAGAAGTTAAGGATCAACTACTCTGGCGAGTAATTGATCCTGCAAAATTCTCAAAAAATTCAGAAGGCTAGATACTGATAGTTTAAAAAGATAAGGTTGATTTGTGCTATGCAGTAAATGTACCTGCTGCAAAGGCGATATGAGAAAGGGTTCTGAAATTGCATACACTCAGATCTAGAAACAAATGCGTGCTGGTGTGTATTATATAGAATTTTTCTGACACGTACAATGTCCAATAGCTTCCACCGTCAAGGAAATCTGGTGATTGCAAAAGATAATTCCTTGCAATGCTGCTGGCAGCTAACAACTGCCAATCCCACTCATTGAGCAATTTTACACGGCATGGGTATTAGCTAAAGATAAGTGGTTGTATGAGAGTTCTTTTGTATGCTAATCCTACATTTTGTTGATTTGTTTAATTGATGATTCTTAAGTGTTGTTGTACACATAGTTGTTGCAGTTGAAGGATGCATTCATCATTTTTAGATTAACTTGATGGCACTCTGCAACAGTTTAATTGAAAGTTTGGCTCTACTTTTTAGTTTAAAAGTTACAAAAATGAATGAATTACCAAATTGGGAAATCATCAGCAAATGGATTGCACTGCATTTTATTTTTTTTTTATTTTACATTTAAATAATTCATCTATAATAGTTTCAAAAATATTTTAAGATTATCAGACTTTTGCCTCGAATCTTTGATATAATGGCACCCACCATTTCCATCAAAAAAGAGTTTGGCTATAGATTATTCATATACAAAAATGTACTTCCTCAAACAATTGGTGCCCAGCTGTAGAAAGGATGATTAGCTTCGTCACAATTTGCTCCAATGTTATTGTCAGTAGTCGCAGCTGTTGTTTGAAACCTTAAACTATAACTATTAACTTGCAAAACTCGAAGTAATTTGTCTGGCAACTAAATGAGTATACTAAAAATGCAACTTCAGTTAAAGTAATTACACCAATCAGGCACTGAATTGGGTATAAAGTTGTTCGATAATCAAAATGGAAATGACAAATCAATAATATTTTGAATAATTACATCATTAGCAGCTACAAATTGAATATTCAAATGGCAGAATTCAGAATAAAGTACAAATCACCAATCCGATGTTTAAAAAAAATTTTCATCTTTATACGATGATTAGAATTCACCCAACCTAAATGGTTCTTTCTATAGAAATTTCCCATTTGTAAAGAAATCACCTTATTTCCTGAGCAATCTATGCATAGTTGAAGTTAAAGCCTCCAGCCTTTGCTACTTTTTAAAGAAATTTAGGCTAAACACTTTCTAAGTAAAAGAAAGTAAATATTTATCTTTAAAATTTCTTAGCAACGAAACAAACAAATCCCATTAGGTTTAGAAAGAAAAAAAACTGCAAATAATCTACTTAAGCTATTGTTTAATATACTTGATGAAAAATGTTTGTTACGAGATTTTTGTCTCGGTATCTTTATCTTTTAATGTCAGGTTGAAAACAAAGGTAGAATCAGATATTATTCAGGGATTTCAACAAAAAATGATGATAAACTGACAACCTAAAGAATCGATAGTCTCGAGTGCACAAGATAACGTCGTCTCAAGAGCTTCTGTCAAGAGTTTCATGCTCTTCATCTTAAGTTAGCAGTGTTGAGAAATGGTTTTCTGCATTATTCATGGACATATCTTTAGCGTTTTTATTTTACACAAATCATTTGAAAGCATAGTTGATGTATGTAATCTTGAGGAATTTATGTTGGAAGTACAAGTATAAGCTGAAAATGTTTTCTTTTGTCCCATATAACATCGATTAAACGCTCCATTCTTGACGTTATGAAAACTTACCACAATGGCCAAAAGCGTCGGAAAATCGTTACTATAAAGTTTATGTTATTGTACCGAATAAAATACAGTTCTGTCACTGCAAGAACAATCGGATTTACAAAAATTTACAATAAATTTATTTTACATTAACAAACACTTTACGGTGAATTTTGTAAAGTGTTCTTTTACATCTTAAATGTAAAATATATTAGATGTTTACAATAGATTTAATTACTGTACATTTTTGTAAATCTGATTTTTCTTGCAGTGTTTATAACAATTCGAACATTTGCAGCAATTTAATTTAAATTTAACTAATTGCTGAATGTTGTACATGTGTACGGTATTTAATCAATGTTATATGCTAATAAAAAAATAAGTTTTCGATTTCCAATATTGAGATTTTTTTTCTTCATCACATTACATAGGTAATGAGATAAGAGCATGAAAATGTACTTTTAGCAAGGGCCTACAAAAAATAGATAATCATAGAAGGGAAACCGAATGAATTAATGCAAAAGTGTAGTTTTATTTTTGTTCCATTTCTCTTGTTTTGATAAAATCTTAATGGATTTCCTTTTTTGATGAAAACCAAATTACCCACGTTCACAATACTTATTTTAGCTGTAAGGGTATTGAGGATTGGAGATAACATTTGATAAGTTCTTTTTAAAAAAACAATATATGCAATTTATTTTCTATTTCTGGTTTTTCTGGAAATATGAAAGGCGATCCACTTTTAAATTTGAATTTTATAAGGGGGGTTATGTAGATCTTATTAATTATACCTTTATATTAAGCATTGTTGGTCCCAATTATCTTAGTATAAATCAACTTTAATGTAATGAATCCAAGTAGCATAACAATTTTTTCCAAATATTTCGTGGTTAATAGCATGTTGACCATGATGGACTGTAAACATAAATAAGTAAAGAATGGATGGCTTCGTTAAACAAATTGGCAATTAGGAATGAGATCTAGCGTAAAAACCATAAGAGTATAACTTATACTTTGAGGTTACGAAATTAGACCACTGAAATATTCAAGACGTCCATTTGCTCTCAAGCAATTCTCCTATTAAGGAAATATTGGATCAAGGTTTTATATCTAATTTGGAGATATTTCTATTTGAGTTTACAATTTTATCAATTGAATTTCAAATTTATCATTTTTCATGTTTTTTAATCCTGTAAATTGTGTAATATGCAAATCTCCATCTTCCAGTTTCTACACAGAATTTGAGTTAGCCTTCACTCTCGTTTTAAGAAAACTAGTATTGCAATAAAGAGCATTAACGCTTGTAGCCTCTTGATAAAACTACGTAATCTTCTCCGGAAAAGCTTTGGATATTGTGATACTATAATATGGCCGTATTTTCTCTGGCGCTTCCGGGGACAGGAACTCTTGGGTGCAGTCCTATCAGTCAGAACAACGATGCACATTTACGAGTGGGGTTGAGGATTGGAATCTGTGGCTCATTTCTTTCTTTTCTTTGCCAAAAGAAAGAGAGAGAGCCATCTCTTGATGCTAGCTACATGTTTACATGAATACTAAGGATGCTGACCAAAATCTTTAATTAAAGTATTCAATTATCCTTAATTTTGGGAGAAATTGGAAACTGGAGACAAGGTTGGCCGGGAACACAAAGGATATCGGAAATTGGGGATTAATGGTTACCTAATTCTAATACTAGCATATTTTGAATATTTTTTTAATTGAGATAGTGTATCAAATTTTTCAATAATGAATGAATTTCTCTTCTCATTCACCAAACTGCCTGAGTTTTATTTTTGTTTCTGTATTTATAGTCTCTCTTGACATTATGTATTCACAATTGATTAATTGTGACATCCATCTGCATGCTATTTCAGAATGCTAAGAATGGTGCTTTATTTCCTAATTACATGTTAGATCTATGAAACACAGTATCAATCAAACTTTGACTATTCATTTATGAAATCACAAATTTATTACACCATGGATTTTTCTAATTGTCGAGGATTCAAGTTAATGCATCTCAAATTTTGCAGTGGATAGTAACATTCTTTATCCTTTTTTTCCATCTAATATTTTTCTATCCAAAAATGAAGGAACACAATCAACAATAACTTTCTTTTATCGAATAGAAAATCCGGAAGTAGTCACTGCCTTTATTTTTATTTAACGTTATTCTAATAGATTGATGGCTCTGACTACAGTCACCTTAATCCCCTTTAGACTAGTTAACATACAAAACTAAGTTAGATTAGAAAATTAGAGTAGAAAATTTTTGAATTGATCATCCAAGCTTTTATCTAATAGCAGATCTTGGAGAAAAAAAAAACCATTTTAACCTAATGACTAAAACGAGCAATTTATTACTTCGCCGTAAGTAATTTATTTTAATAAGCAAAAAAAATTTCTGCTCTAGAAAATCTTATTTTAATAATATTTAATGAACTTCAAATTGATCAACAAATGTTCCATAATTTATCAAAATTTAAAAAAAATATGTTTTCCCGCACAATATCACCTTTCTTTATGTACTCAATCGATACAATCCTAATAGTGTTTTTCCTGCAAAGTATTAACTTACAATCCATTCCTTCCTTCGACCACTCACAATTCAATCTCGAATGACAAAAGTCAAGGATGAATTGCCCAGCCGTTCTTTTTCCATAACATCGTCTTGACCTTTAAATCACAGTCGTGTGATTATGAATATCCTTTTACTGACGTTCCATTCACGAACCCATTACTTCACTTCCCTTTCCATGACATCTGATATGAGTGACAATATAATTACGAAAAAACATGCTACAAATACCAACTAAAGATCAATTATTTTTGTGTAATGACACGGTAAAAGGAAACTGGTGTATAAGTAAGTACATTGAAGGGTGGTTTGAGATCAGATTGATTAAACGTCGACTCAGGTGATTAAAATGTCAAAGAATTATGTCGCTATAAGCTGCTTATCCTTTCTTGGATTCACGTGTAACCTGATGCGTTAATCAGGCTAGTCCAACACGAATGAAAAGGAAGAAGTGATTGTTTAGTCATGTTAATTTATTAATCCAACACTTATTTTGCAATAAAGCGTTTGTCGTGGTAATATAATTAAAGGGTGAAACTTGAGAAGTTGATTTTCTGTCCCTTGAAACTTTACGAAGAGGTCACTTTTCACGTTGAAAATTAAATTAGTTAAAGAGTTCAAACTGCAAGTTAATTAATTTAATGTTTTCTAATGAATAGTAATTACAGACTAATAACCATCATGGTGTTTGGGTTTAATGTCAATTTAATGTTTGGGTTTTATGAGATAGAGCCTTGAGTTTTTTTTCCCCTAAGAAGATGAAATATTAACTTACCTTTTCTTAACCGCGGCTTTAATTAAAATAATACACATGAGTTGGTCGTGGTAGGCGAGTGGTAGGCCTAACTGAGCGCCATTTGTAATTTGAAGTGATGATTTATGGGTAATCTGCAGATTAGTTGGAACTTGGAAGTGATCTCTCTTCCATGATTGCAGCCTTGCAGAAGAATTAGAGAAATGTAAATATTTTTACCTTTTTTTACAACAAGAATAATAACTTAAGGCTCCTCCTGGTAAATTATTATCATGTCAAGCATAGCCGAGCAAACATTAAGGGATACTTAGCAGGCCACCAAAGCCTCGTAGTTAAGATACTTTTCTTGTAGGGTTCGTTGATTAATCGTTTTCGATTTTAATTTGGTGTGATACTTTATTCAGAATTAATTTTTAATAGCTTATGTTTGAATTCAATGATTTAAATGATAGTGTTATTTTTTTTTTTAAACTAAAATTTATTAATCCACGTTTACTAGTAGATTTTAAATATAATAGCAAATCAACTAGTCCAAGTCCATTTTTCAAAGCGTACAGATCACACGAACAACAAAGCGAGGTGCTGCCAACCGTCAATAATTCAGAACTTTGCAAGGTCCATTTAGAGCAAAACAACAAACAACTAAAATTCAATATAAATATTTAATGTTTCTGCAACCTCCACCACAAAATTACAGTGCATAAATAAGTAATTACTATATTTTATTCAAATAATGAAAGTCTGAATAAAAATATTTGAATTGTACTTGAAGAAAACAAACGACAAATGCTTTTCAATATTTGCAGATAAATTTTATTACGAATTATTATTGCTATAGTAACATCTGCTTACCTTACTTGACCTACTTCACTCCATTGATTAAACGTTCACGACGATGCTATTTTAAGAAATAAAATTTAAAATATAAAATAAATACACATCAACCTTACAGAGATTACTGCTAATGTTGACATTTTAAATATTTCAACAGTTTTTAAAATTTCTCGCACAAACACATTACAGAATGAAGAATTGATTTCAAATAAATGCTATTAATTCAAATTAATCTTGCAAACTTGAAGAATGCATTTTAAGCTGCTTATCTGGATATTCTTTCTCATTTCAATTAAAGTTGAACCCTTTAAATGTTTATTTTTACATTTGTTTAAATATTTATCAACTTTAATGATTCGCACCAAACACATATCCTTTGTAACTTAATCTGGTACAACAATTTGCCAATTTGCAAGGCATTCGTTTGTAAAACAGCCAATTAACAGCGGTGGTTTATTCAGCAGACAAGAGACATTTGTTTTTCTTGATTGTAGTTATTCATTGATTTTAATGAATACTTAATTTACTATTTTACTTGTTAATTAAAGGGCAACAAAAATATAAGAGTAAAATCCAAATGAATAGTATTTATCTCATTGATTTATTTATAGGCTAAGGAAATTCCAGCCAAAGATCTTTCTGGAACTAGCGACCCGTATGTCCGAGTTACACTTTTACCAGACAAAAAGCATAGATTGGAAACGAAGATTAAACGACGGACATTACATCCTCGCTGGAATGAAACATTTTATTTTGAAGGTGATGTTCAATTAGATTGCGTTGAACAGGTATTAAATATAAAAATGTTCTTAATTCAAGGATTTCCTATTCAAAAATTGCAAAGTCGGGTTCTACATTTACACGTATTCGACTACGATAGGTTCAGTCGCGATGATTCGATTGGTGAAGTTCATGTCCCCCTATGTCAAGTAGATTTATCTGAGAAACCCGTTTTTTGGAAAGCCCTAAAACCTCTGCTCAAGGTAATTCTTCATTATTTTTTTTTCCAAAATGTTTACAAATAATTTTTTTACAGGATAAATGCGGTGAATTGTTGGTATCCCTTTGCTATCATCCCACAAATAGTCAGTTGACTATAACCATGGTAAAAGCCAGAAATCTTAAAGCCAAAGACATCACCGGAAAATCAGGTAAGAGAAATTTAATTCCAAGTTTCAATTATTGCAAATTCACTTTAAAGAAAATTGTAGAATTTTTGGCATGTAATTTTTTCAGTAAATTAATTGCCACAAACTCTAAATCATTTTGCTTCGCCGTACAACTGAGAAATTGTCTAGATAATGCATTAAAATTGAAGGCAAACTTCATTCGAGCCTTCAATAATTGAATTTGATGGACGTCCGAGACATTAATAAATTTTTTAAGTTAATTCGCATGACGAAGAATATTATCGAAGGAATTCAAGTAAATGTTCCATGCCAAATGTTAATCACATTGAAAAATCGAAGAAAACGAAACGTTTCGTAAAATGACAATAAAATTGCCTCATTGAACGCGTATAAAACCCAAGAGCTTTTCTATAGTTGACAGAGATTTAAATATAACGGTTATTGACTGTCAATTTGAGAGGAATAGCTCGACCTTTTGTTGGCAGTAGTCCTAATACTCCAACTTGATTTATATAATGGCACTTAAAGTCTAAGGGTCGCCTTTTCAAGCACCTTATTATATATCGGGGCATAAAACATGACACCGAGCGCTACTTTAATAGTTTTTTTTCCCATTTTTCACTTTTTCGAACTTAAAAGTAATTAGTATTTTAATGCTAGAAAAAATACATACCGTAAGCATGAAAATGTTTTGATAAAATTTTTTCTTTTAAATTAGAAATAGAGCCTTATTTTGACTTGCATCCATTTTACAAAGAAAAGGAAATAACAAGAACACGCTCGAAAAATTCCAATTTTCCCTCATTTCTTCAACAAACATCGTCAGGTGGTTTGGTCTTGAAACAAATATCAAATTTGAATTTAACTTTAATTCTAATTGGCACATTATCTTTAATCACATTTTCAAATTTTTCTTATCACTGTGGATGCATAGTAAATATTTAAAGTCTACACCTGCATAATATATAAATAATTTAATTCCACATCAGTAAACCAACAACTGCATTAGCACTCGTGACAAATCACAAAAGAAATTATACAAAATCATTTTCGTGGAGAAGCGGTTTGTTTTCATCTTTGAGCGATTAATTAGCGAATACTATTTTAGGAGTATTCATTTTATAATGAGATCAATATTAATTATCCGCCACATATTTAAAAAGTTTTTGAAGTTTGGCAGGAAAGCTCATTCAATATTTACCTTTATCAAACGTGAATAATTTTCCTCATTAATTTAATTATAACTTAATTTTTTAAATATTTAAATTCCGTTTTCTTTTCACTTGCCTGAGCAAGGTCAGCTTGAGTGAGGTCTGCTTGAGTACGTACGCAAGTTCTTGATTAACGAAGCATATTAACGAAGACTGGTTAGAAATTAACCGTACGAAGCCAAATTAGGGCTAATAAAAAGCTTATTTTTTACTTTTTGTTTAATATTTTTTTCTTTTTGAGTCGAACAGATCACATTTTCCTCGTTAGCACTATTGATTTCTATCTTTCTAAGCACAAAAAAAAAATTGCAACTATTTCGGCTGACAGATTCCTTTTAACCGAACATGTGTCCGTGAATGCATATCTTCTTAATGATCAATTTCAGTTTCCAAGAAAAAAATAACAATCACGTATGCAGCTGAAAAAGTTCCTATCTATATATATATTTACTTCGAATTTTTTTTTTTTAAATACTCTTTCGGCTGTCAAATTGAATTATAATCTGGTCGATTAATTAAAGTAATTTGTTCACTTTTTTTCCTCTAGATCCGTATGTCAAAGTATGGCTGCAACACGGCGACAAGAAAGTAGAGAAAAAGAAAACTTTCATTATAAAGCGCTCGCTCAATCCCAGCTACAACGAATCTTTTACATTTAATGTTCCATGGGAACGGTTGCGCGAAACGTCGTTACTTGTCTCAGTCATGGATTTCGATTCAGTGGGACGAAATGAACTGATTGGTAAAATTTTACTATGTAGCAAAGGAGGAGTAACCGAATCCAAACATTGGAACGAAATGATCAACAAACCTCGCCAAACTATTACCCAGTGGCACCGATTGAAACCCGAGTAAATAACAAAATATACCACTAATTAAGGAATAAAATCGAAAAACAGGTTTCGCCAACTTGAAATAGAAGTATTTGTTTTTCATATACGAGCGACTTTACCAGGACCATTGGAGCCTTTTGAGGGACTTAATGTACAACGACAAATTTTTAAAATGAGATTTTTCCCCTTTTTATTTAATTTAAAAAAAAAAATTAAAAATTTCAGTTAAATCAGAATGTAAAGTTATAAATTAAACAGAATAAATTATCACATAGAAATATTTAACATCAAATAGGCTTTAGAAAAATATTCTAAAGATGTTCTATTTTGCGTAGAATACTGAAATGTTATCCTATATTTATATTATAATAAGTCTAGAAGAATTTAATTGAGCTATATTGAGAAAATCTATCTTGATAAAATGGTGAATTTAAACATTGTAGAATTTCTTCTTATTCATTGTTTAGACCGAAACTATAAAAAACCAAAAAAATACAGATTTTTAAAAAAGTAGCCTTAAATTATTGTAAATAGCTAATTATTATTGATTACTACTATTATTATCATTATATTATTACATCTTCAAATTTGTTTGCGCCTAAATGGTTAATTATTTTATACATCATAGAAAAAGGTTGTAATGTACAGTTGAATGCTTCGTTATTATTATTTTATTTTCAATAAAAATATAGTATTATTTGATGCCCAGGTAAAAAAATTCTATTGATTACTGTAGAATTAGGCTTAATGCCATTAAATTACATTAAAGGTCTATAGAATTCAATAGAACTTTTTTACCTGGGTGAAGTCAATAAAGTACGCTATTTAATCATATAAATCTAGATAGAATTTTAGGAAAGTTCAAAAAAGGATCACCAAAAATCTCAATCAATGTATTATAATTTGAAAAACAATTATTTTGTTAATGACTACAAAGTCTAACAAGAAGTGAAGAAAAAGATAAAGGTCACACTTAAGTTCTTGTCATTTGTGACACATTATACAATGCAAGAATTTTTTCTACTTGTAGACAATATTGTTGTGTAAAGACAGAATGAACCCATGTATTTAGATTAGTATTCGTGGTTGTTGAATGGTGTCAAAAACAATTGCAAATGTTTGTACTCAGGCTGTTATTTTGAATTTACACTTTTTAGTTAATACAATGCCTGTGATTTTATCTATAGCAAATAAAATGTCATTTTTTTGTTTATTTTTGTTTTATTGATGATTTAAATGGAAATAATTGTATTTGGATTTTTCTGTATAGGAAATGGGCATCTTTAAATACACACAGATCAGATTAAGCCTTTTTCGGAGAAAAAAATTTGGCAAATCTCGTATGCCTGCAATTGAATTGAACATGCTGCGTGTGAAGCCGGGTAAAACACTGAGCTGCAACCAAGTAAGCGAGTTTCGTTGTCAGCGAACATTGTGGCCATACTGATGGATATTGATCAGGATCGGAGGAGAAGCGTCTACAATTTCCCCTATTTTGATCTTTCAATTGAAAAATAATATTTTTTCAAATGACTATTGGATTAGTTTCATTTCAAATTGAATTATTGTGTTTAAAATAAGAATGGTCAACATTAAGTATAGAAATTAATTTCTCAAGAAGTCAAACGCAAAAATAAAGAGCTGTAAAATTCAAGAGTATTTTATTTATACAAATTAAAAAATATTAAAAAATATAATATCAAATAAAATCTAAACAAAGCTTTCTTGTTTAGAAGAACACATCAAGAAAGAATCTAGAAGGCGTGGCTCTATCAATTCCTTAGCTTCTTTCAAGTCATCAATATTGCAGGAAGTCGCTATTTTCCGCAAAGCGGCCTGAAAATAGATTTAAATTAATAACTTTAAATATAATGCAATGTCAAGAAAATTTATTTTTGATGCAATAAGATAAACACAATTGTGCGCCATCTAGTGGTGAAAAACACATACTAAAAGCTAATAACCTTCCAAGCAATATCCTAGGATTACAACTACATTGAAGCAAATTGCTGCAGGCTGATCAACGGAAGTTCGGTCAAGTTTTATTTGCCACTACTAGTTATCTTTAGCCAGTGTGGTGGTTACAGACTGTATTCGATGAAGATCCTCTGGGCTCCCAAAGACTACTGATCGTTGTAAAAGACAGCTCATCCCCTTGCCTCGAATCGAGTCGAAAACAAATGGTCAAACAACCAATGAGAACAACCAATCTGTAACATTGGGATGAACAGTCTTGTATAACAGTTGGTAGTCTTTGCGGAGCTAAGCACACAAATTTTATGGGACCTGATAGTTTTATAATTTTTTTTAAATATAGGCCTATAAAAGTCTTCCAAGCTTGGTAAGACTTTTACATGATACATAGGCTTTAGGTCACTAATGACAGTTGCAGCCATATGTGACCTGCTCTGTCACAAAACAAAAATTTGACATCATCAATATCCAGACACAAATCCCCTAACGGAAATCTCTAACCTACACACAGGTCAATCCTCTGAATGGAATAAGGCACAATCAATGACGCAAAAAAAAAAAAGATGGCTAAGAGCAAAAGAAATGTAAGCCAGGCAGAGGGAAAGAAAGACTGGCTAAAACCATTTGGAGTGAAAGAAAAGCCATACCCCGAACATCACCAAAGGTATATTCACTCTCGATCAGCGAAATAGAATTGCACCGTTCTTGCCCTCAGCTTTAAGGCCCCTAACATAGTTTTGTTACTGCTATGCCTAATCATCATCTAACTAACTGAACTGTACAATTCTGCCACTTGACTACAATCACTGCAAAAAAAATCAGATTTACAAAAATTTACTGCAATCAAATTTATCATAGCCATCTAATATACATTATATTTAATTTAAGATTGTAAAAACACATACTTTATATAATTTACAGGAAAGCGTAATGTACTTTATTTTTGACAACGACTTTACTTAAAAACACCTAATAAACACCTTATAGATTTTTGTAAATCTGATTTTTTTTTGCTGTGGATATTTCACAACTTAAGTTTTTATAGAAATTACTTACAAGACAAGCGACTAAAACAGCATCGCTCTGATTCCTTTCTCTTTCGTCTTTGCACAGTTGTACTAATCGATCAACACCTAAAAATAACAATCATAAAGAAAAATTCATCTGAGATTCTGTTTTTTAATTACCTTGTAACCGGATAACTTCTTTGGCAATATTTTCATCAGTACACAATCTCGACAAAGCAATTGCCGATTTTTGCTGAACTCTTTCACACGCATCAATTTCTGCTTCTGTTTGCACCATATTAGGTCTAATTTGAAGAAAACATAAAAGCAACACCACTCCATCGCAATCAGTAACGGAATTCCGACAATCTGCTACAGCGACAAGATTAGCCAAGATGGTGGCAATTTGATCTTTGATAAAAACAGACTCAGCTAATTTCCTCCGTCTACAAGCATCGATTAAAATAACAGGTGTGTTGAAATTTTTCAAGCAAAAACATGCTTTGGTGTCCAAAAATGTAATGTTAGCCAGAGCAGCAACAACTAATAAGAATTCTTCTTCTGAAGTTGTATTTCGTGCCAATTCTATTTGGGAAATAAAAATTAAAAATATTTATTTTTAATTGGCAAGTAGCAAAAATATTTAAATCGTTTAATATTTAATTACCTGTAATGGACCGAATTAAATCCACTAAATTCTCTGATAATCCTCGAATGAAGTGATTATGCTCAATCCACGGAGATGTAATTTGAGCAATTACTCCAGCAGCTTCAGCTTTTTCCAATTTGCTTGATTTCGCATCGCATAAAATATCGGTCACAACTTCGACGCCACCAATCTATAAAATTAAAAATTTGTAATTAAAAAAAATTTGAAATTTTTTTACATACCTCTGCTAATTGACCAATCGCTTCGATGATGCAACAAACAGTGGCTAGTGACCTTAATGCCTCGATTTTCAAGTCACTGTATTTGAGGTCAATGCAAATGCTCAGAAGTGATCTCAAACCTCCAAACTGAAAAAGAAAAGTTTATAAATACGCAGAAAAAATTTAAATTTATAAAGCAGCTGGTGTTATTATGAATTTGTTCAATTTGTCAGACCTAAATAAAGTGCAGGCAGTCGAAGGTTTATCCTGATTTACGAGTTTGTCGCTATTTTTAACCAAAGCTGTTTACACAATTGGAATTTCAATTCCGTTATTAGAATAATAAATTAAATAAATACTGCGCAACACATAATCAATTCAGGTTTGATTTTACAGATCAAATTAATTGTGTCAGACAATTAATGATCGGTTGGGTCAGACTATAGTTAATGTCAATATCATTTAGCGTAAAGAAAACTTGAAGTGGAGCGCTAGCTATGTTTTGTGATTATTCATGAATTTCTTTTTTACTTCCTCGTCAATCTCAGTATTCAGGAAACGATTGGATTCGTTTGGGAATTACCGAAAAGCACGCAACCCAGCCTCCGAATTGTGGATTTCTATAAAATGGAAAAAAATCCCTTGGGATCAAGTAAAACCGAATTGCTTTTAAAGGATTATTCGATCTAACTACAAATTTGAATAGGCTTAAGGGAACTCATTAAAATGATACAGGTGAACTCAGAATTACGAAAATAGAGTATATTTCTTTAGTAATTATTAATTACTGTAGTTTCTAATCACTACTAACGCAAGAAAAAAGTTTTTTTTGGAGACGTTTGAATTATTTTTGTCTCAGACAGAAGCTCTGTAAATGATGAAAAAAAGTGAGTAAAAAACCAGACATGTCTATTGATCTTAAGAAACGTTTTGAAATACTTTAAAATTGACTGTTAACAAGTCATTTAATCCTGAATGTCAAATAAACACATCCTGCGATTGAAAGCTCGGAGCATTCACCTCTACAATTAATTGTTTTTATATATAACCATATTAATGCACGTTTTCCTTGCTTTTTCAAATTTTTTCATTTTCCGTTTGGCATTCTTAACTTCCGAATTGGATTATTTTTTTTTCTTACTCGTCTAATTTTATTTATAAATATTTTTTCTCGTGTTCACTATTTTTATTTCCGCACCTACCTCAGAAATGAGTTTGCAATTTTCTTCACTATCCAAAGCTAGTCTGGATAAACAAGCAATGGCAACTTTGAGACAAAATTTATCCTGAGGACTTTCAACTGCGTCTAAAATAATCTAAAACGAATATAATTAATAAAATTTTTAAAAAAGAAACAAATTTTTTTTTTAATTTTAAAGTCTTACCTTCATTTTTTGACTTAATACCGTTTTCATTAAGTTATTAAAGTTTGTTTTCATTTTTAATACCACTTCTAACACTTCACTGGAATTGCTCAAACTCCTGTCTACACTAGAAAATTAAAAATTCATATTTACTAATTAGTTAAATTAAAATCAACGCAATTTACTTTTTAAAGTTATCCATTAGTTGCTTAATATTTCTCAACAGCAAAACCTGCTGATCTCTCAATTCACTTTCCTCACTTCCAGGGGTTGCTGTGCTACTGGAGTCTCTTAACAAACACGTGACTTCATTCTGCAATCGTTGCACATCGTGCCATAAATGCCGCGCTTTATTTTGTTCAATTTTTCTAAAATATAAAATATTTTTCTTTGCATTATTTAATTCCATTCATCGCTTCACGAATTTATTGCATGTGGTAAAACTCAAAGGTTGCACTTTGCATCCTTAACTACATTGGTGACTCCTGTGACTCAAGGTTCCACAAGTGCACAGTGTAAGCAAAGAACATTCAGGAGGTGTCACATTTTTGCCCCTTCAGTTTCCTGTTTCAAACTACGGGGGGTATTGAAGTTTTCTTACAAAAACCTTCCCAAATCCACACTGCAAGAAAAACGAGATTTACAAAAATTTACAATAATTAAATTTATTTTAAATTTTTATAAATCCGATGTTTCTTGCATTGAAACTTTCTTATCAAGAGCAAATTTTCACACAATTAAATCAACGTAATGAGTTTACCTTATAATTTTATCCAGTTTCACTTGAGTAATTTGAAATCTTGCTCTTAAAGCCCTGAAATTATCTAATTAAAGAAAATTTCATCGTATTATTCCAAAATTAAATTTCAGTAGATAAATAATAACAAACCTCTCGTATTTCTAATTCCCATCGCTATTAGATGAGACACATCTTTAGCAATCGCTTTATTCTGCAGCATGTTGTTGCATTCCAGTTCAGTCATAACTCGTATATCTTGTAACCAACATGTTAATGGAGCTGCTAAACCACCATAAAAACTACGAGAGAAAAAAGTTACATGAAAACATTCATAACTTAAAACTCAACAAGTTACATCTTCACTGAAACGTATACATTTTAACTCCATTCAAATGAACCCTACTCACGAACACACATTGCATGCATAGGAGTTATGTAAATAATCAGTTGAATAACAAACAAAACTCATCAATAAACTTCTGAATTTTTTTTGAAAAAGATAAAAAGGGAAGGTAAATGGCTATTTGTCAAGAGGTTGAAGAACCTCGCTATTAACTTGTAACTATTAATAGTGATGAGAATTTCTGAAGAATTTACAGAATTTGCACAAAAGTGTAATAAAATTACTCAAAAATGCACATTAACTGAAAAAATCGCTTATTTTGTTAAAATATGATATTTTTTTTAAAAATTCTCAGAAGAATGTGATTTTCTGTTTCCAGTCTGTTTGTTTGTCTGTTTTTCTTTCGAGGCCCATTTGTAAAAATGCTCTAAAATTAGTTCAACAGTGTAAAACATCTGAAATAATGAAATACTGTAATAATGAATTATTGTTCACTCGTGCAATGAATATTCATTAAGTGAAATTTATCTTCCAATAACTTGGTTTCATTAAAAAGTTGCAACGATTGCAAAATTGGGTATTACTCGTTAATTTTTAGTGATCCAGTGATTCAAAAACTGATTGGTCTCGTAACCTTTTCAAGGTTGAACTTGTTAAAGTTAATTTTCACACCACTGCTCACCAGGTTTCTACATCCTTCACTTCAAAAAATAAATTAAAAAAAATTCACAATAATTAAATTTATTGCAAACATCTAATACACATTACATCCATTCTTTATAACAAATTAAATTATTGTAAATCTGATTTTTCTTGCATTGTTTTTCATCTTTCACACAAAACAAACTTATGCTTGTTACGACTAGCTGTTCACGTCAGTTACTGTCAAATAAAAACCTGTAATTGCCTTTTGGATATTTAAATGCCATAGCCAAATTTAATTAAGCAAAATAATTATTCTCATATCTCATGTACTCACACCCATCATTATACATTCAAGGCTAAACTCCTTGTATATTCGCTTTATTAAAAAGTTAATTACTCGTACTGCCCATTTCATCATTTTTAAATATAAAATTCTCCACAGCAGCTCAGTCAATCTCAGAATATTTTAATTCTAGAATTGATCGAGGTCAAAAATTCATAAATCACAAAAATCAAATCAAATCTGTCATTTGGTTCCACTCGTCTGATTACATTAAAAAAAATTCACTTGATGTTGTTCACCCGTCACCTATAACCCCCCTCATGTGGCGATAAGGAAAAAAAATCGCGTGCTTGCTAAATTAACTTAAAAAGATGGTAAAAAAGAAAAAGAAAAATAATAGAGAATTGCAAACCCCTTTGTTTTAAAGCAATTAAACAAATTATCTTTGGAAAGTGTCGACTTTTTCAACGGTGTAAATTATGACTTCCTGTTTCATTATTAAAGTAAAAGTAGAGAAACGTGGTGAAGTGGAGTGTTTCGTAATTCGAATGAAAAAAGAGCAAAAAACACGAAAATGAAGGAAAAAAATTAGGAAATGTCAATTGCAGTGGTGAAGATTTTTAAATTTAAAATTATTACTTTAAGAGACAAAATGGCTGGGTCAAGTGAAGGTCGATTAATCAATGAAGTGTTAAGCTTTTGAATTATTTGAGGAATTGTTCCTGCAATTGAATTTATTGAACCTTGTCAAGGTTAGTAGAGAATAGCGGTTTCTATTCAATCCTCTAATGGGATTACTTCACTTTTCTAGTCTATTGATGCCGTTAGAATTGTAATAAGACCAATGGGTAATTGATTTAAGATCAAGAAAAAGGTTTAAAAAATTATCTTACCAAAATATAATCTTTTGGATTAATAGATTTTATCAATGCATTCAAAAGATATGACATCATTTTCACTTTTTCAGAATTCTTACTCACAAGGTAACCGCATGAATAATAGATTTGTCTGACTTTCCTTTATTTTTACTTTTTTTTAAAGCAGAAAAGTATTACTGAATTGCACTGGTTTAAATGACCAGCTAGAAATAAGATACTGTTGATTACAGTTTCTTATTTCAGAGTCAGCCAGTTCAAATAATATTATTTTTCAAATTGAATGTTGAAAACTGAAATTTATATTATAATTTATAGATTATAGATGCTATCATAAATCATATTTGTAATTAACGAGCAAATTGTAAGTAATAAGATAAAAGTATCCACTCTGTCAATAGAGTTTGCGGAGAACAAAACTTATGTCTTATAACTTATAAATTCCATGTTAAATATAAGTCAGATTTATAATTAACGTGGAATTTATAAGTTATAAGACATAAGTTTTGTTTTCCGAAAACTCTAATTTTAAAGACAAAACCTTAACTAAATCAACATCTCATCCAAATACCTCAAAACTACAATTTTTTTATATTTTTAAATTGCTTACCATTTCACTGATTCCTTCAAATGCCATTTTAGTACTTTATCGCCACACAGTTTCTGTGATTTATCGCTCTCCTTAACAGCTCCACCTTCAGCCATTATTTTGTGCGTGTTATCATCCAGTTTCAAACAAGGCTTAAATTCAATACGGCCTTTGTCATCATCCTGTTCATCAGATACTCCAAAATCAGCCATTTGAGGATAAGGTATCCGTTTATTGTGACAACCAACTGGCAATCCACCACTAGCCAATCCATCGCTGCAAGACTTAGATGGCTTTGCTGAAGTCATCACATTTTTCTGCGCATTGTCTTTTAAGATGGACTCTTTAGGATCCTTTTTCCGGAGTCTGTAAAAACTTCCACCACAACTACCAGATCCGGACTCGCCTCCAGAATCGGAGAATCCTGAATCTTGTGATTTGTGACTCGGACTCCTTCTTGGACTAGCATTTCCAATGTATTGATCCGGTAAGTCCTCCTCGTCAGGACTCGAGGAAATTCTGGACACTTTGAACATGGTTACTTTTCCATTAGAAGGTCCACTGAGACATGTCGTGTCACCTTCAGATTGGTAAAAAACTTTGCTTTTCCCTCTTTGGAATGGCAACGGAGGCGTCTGAGCTGCCATAATGTCTTTTTTATTGATGAATTTTTTCTTTATGGACCTCTAAGTCAGAATCTCGTATAGGCATTCGAATCGGCAGCAATATCGTTCATTATTCAAACAAAATAAGAACAAGAAAACAGTTAACTCGGTCAGAAAGTAATTTTAAGAAGACATCTGGTCTGTAAAAAAAAAAAAAAAAAAAAAAAAAATTGAGTATAACATCTTGCAATAAATAGAATCTACAAATAAAATTATATGCTTTTAATATTTAAATTTAGGGTCCATGTCAGCGCAGATGTTTGTTCCCCACTGTCAGTGATACACAATACAAAGGGAAAAAGGGAGAAAAAAGGCAACAGATGGCACATAATATTGATTTCACTGCTGTGCATAAAATTAAGAGATGTTTGAAAAATAAATAGGGGAGAAAATGGATAAAACTCATTAAAACTTCTCATTACAGAAGGAATTCTTGGAATCCATATTAAGATTCAAATATTAGACTTTTAGTTCCTTATGCTGACCTTCCAAGAAATTACTAAGAATGACATACATTATGAACAAAACTTATACAGTTTTGGAAAAATGAATCAATTGTACTTAATTTCCTATTTTTAACTTATAATTATATTAATCAAAACAATAATATAATATAATATAATTTACAAAAAATGAATAATAACCATTTATTAATATATATATATATATATATAATTAAAATAAATAATGAACTTACCTCTGTGTTTATCATTGAAGGTGTAAACCATGAGGAGTCACTTTGGTGAGTGGTTCAGACACACCTTATGCTACTCACAATACTCAGCTACTGACTCACTCTTACATGCGTTCTCACTATTAACTCGCGACTAAGTGGCCCAGGAACATGCATATAGTAAGATCAACGACCTTGTTATGGTCTTACTGCACGCCCTGAACGAGGATAGTTATTATTATTTTTTGAAAAAATAATAAAAATAAAATGAGAAAAAGTTAATGAGCTGGTGAATTATCTGAACTTGTTCAATTGTAACTTGCTGGAGACAATGAAGTTGAAAGTACATTCGAGTGTATTATTATTATTAAGAGTTTAGAGGAAGTAATTCTGACCTTGGAGGAGAAAAATAATGAGATTTCAAGAAAGTATACGGTTGCAACATCGAGAAACGGTATTGTTCACATCTTGTTTTCGGCAGTAATTATTTATATCCCAGGGTTGTGAACAATTATGAATGACTAATGATCAGTGAATCAAGTTCAAAGAAAAGTAAAACTTTGACACTTTTCTTATCATGAAATCAAAATCTTACTAATGTTTATGATAAAACTTAGTGATAACACTCAACAATCTATTTGAAATGCAAGTAAACATTTGAGTCCACGATTTTTTTTTACATGTGGTACAAGTCGAACCTCGTTATAGCGAACTCAATGGAACATCAAAATGTGTTTGCAATATCGAGTGTCTTGAAATACCCGACAAAGCGAACAACTTCGGTGTATTGAATTTGCATAGAAAATTCGTTTAAAGGATAATGAACGTGAAAAAATTAATTAATAATTTAATACCATAAAACTCTAGACTAACTTGTTCCCTTATTTTAAAACTAACAATAATAAATTCCAAGGTAATTTAAAAGTCCCTCGAAAATGTTTTAGTACGAGATTTTAACTATGCTAACACCAGATGGGAGGTTGGCACGACTGGGGGGGGGGGGGGGGAAGCATTGTTTACAAATTTGTTTACAAATTTTTTGCT